>JANQBM010000005.1:42278758-42290676 GCA_025594535.1 Erythroxylum domingense | reverse complement strand
TTTTATTCATTTCATATCGGGACTTATCTAGCCTAGCAATGCGTTGGTTGGTAGTTACTTGACAATCTAACACGTGTAACTCACACCGTCCACAAAACAGCCACTCACTACATGGCCAGGGAAATCACTTCGCAGTTCAAACTTTCACTTTCGAGGCTTTCAGAGCTTCGCTTCGATGGCGGTTTCACTTTCCAATTCTCTGTTAACCAAAACTTTTCATCCCAAAACGACCTCCAATCTTCCCTCCACACGTATTTTATGGACCTCATTTACAGTGCATCGCTACCAATCCATCAAATTCCCTTCCTTACGGAGGGAGCTCACTGTCTCTGCAATCTCAGGATCTCCTGGCAAGTATTGAGTTTACTGGTATCCGAAAAAGGATGAATCTTATTCTTTATTGTTTGTGTTTTTTGTGGTAAATAGGAGTTGAATCTTCTGGTTCGGTTGCTGAAGATATCGCTAACTTGTTGGATTCTGTGGAGGTGCTTGATTTAAATGGCAAAGGGATTCCAATTTCTGATCTGTGGAAAGATAGGAAAGCTGTCGTTGCATTCGCTCGCCATTTTGGGTGATTATGCGCTTACACTTTTGACAGTTTCGTTAATATTCTTAGATTTTTAAGCCCCAATCGATTCGCAATTTGACATAATCTGAAATTTTCCATCTAAATTTGGTGCAACTTCAGATGTGTTCTTTGCCGGAAACGCGCAGATTATCTTGCTGCTAAAAAGGTAATTGTGTTTGATGATGGTTCTTAAATTGTAATGCGCATTTGTTGGTTTTGGACATTATAATTCATTTGCTTGGATTTGAATGTTAATGCTTTCTAATTTTCGGAGACATTTCATTGAAGAGCATGTATGTTCAAGGTTTTTGAAGTAGTGCACTACTCAACTGTATCTGGTTAATATAATGAGATATCATTTAATTCAAAACAAATTTCGAAGGATTCGTTGATTATCCCACCACAATGAAAATTTGGTTACTCATTTTCTACTCACTTTGACATTGTTTTCGTATGTCAATAGGAACTATTGGATGCATCAGGAGTGGCACTTGTCTTGATCGGGCCAGGCAGCATAGAACAGGTGTGTCCTGGACTCAATTGTCTGCAAGTGAATACAGCTTACAAATCAGATATTCTCCTTGTCTTCTTCATACTTTTTGTTGGCATCTTGTAACTGGTATGATCTGGAATTGGTTTAATGAGCCATTCAGATTAATCATGTATTATATGACCCTTACTTGACTACTTTTGTACGTTCAGTGTAGTATAGATGATGAGCTCGATTTGCACCACATTAGACTGTCTACGTGGTTATTGATAGTATCATGTTTTAGTCATCGAAATCTATAACATCGGCCCAGTTTTTGGGTAGTTATGACCATCATAAGCAACCTGATGCAGGCAAAAACGTTCTCAGAGCAAACTAAGTTCAAAGGAGGTATGTTTTTCCAATTAAGGAAGATTAAAGTATGTTATGCTTAGATTACAAAGCAATATCCAGCTAATATTGTGATCAAGACAAACATCCATTTAATTCTGTAGCAGTTAATGTGTTTTAGTTTCTTCCCTTTAGCCATTCGATGACAAAGCCTCTATTTCCTTTTCAGAAGTTTATGCCGATCCTACACATTCGTCATATGATGCACTGAAATTTGTTTCAGGGGTTTCAACAACATTTACTCCTAAAGTACGTAAGCATTGGTAAATTGACACATTGCAATTCCTTCAGATACTTTGTCTTTAACCGTGTGTAATTCCTACAAATGGGATTCGGTTGTATAATAAGTTTGTTTCCAGGGATTTTGAATTTTCATTTCAACCATGCAGGCTGGTCTAAAGATAATGGAGGCATACATGGAAGGTTATCGGCAAGACTGGAAACTTTCCTTTGAAAAGGATACGGTGTCCAGAGGGGGCTGGTATTTTAGCTATCATACGATTGAATTATAAACTTGATAGAGGTCTTCCAATGGAAGATTTTTCCCGTTTTGACCTTAGGTTTTGTTACCAAATGAAAACATTTTAGTTGACTTCCGTCCTCATGTAATACGTTCTTGTGCAGAAATTTCTAATCTGTCTGACAAAAGTTTGTGTGCTAAGGTGTGAATCTGACTGTTTCTCAGGCGGCAAGGTGGGATAATAGTTGCAGGTCCTGGCAAAACTAATATCTCATACATTCACAAGGTATTTAGCACTAACCTCTTCCTCCATTATTATGTCAATATGGTTGAAGCATGACATAGAACAGGGCCAGCCCATTCAATCAGTTGCTGTATAATTCCATTCCTTGAGAATCAAAGTGTTTGCCTAAATTTTTCGGCAACCGAATAGTTTGAAGATGATGAGCATTGAGTTTTGACATTTGCTTGGGCAGGATAAAGAAGCAGGAGATGATCCCGACATAGAGGAAATACTGAAGGCTTGCTGTTCATGAAGCAACAGCTTGTGCTTGTACTTTCATTTCACTTAAACCTTCATTTAGTTACAGAGTGTTGCTCTACTTGCCAGGCTCCTGAATTCCAGTCAAGAACATAGGATCTAATCATGGCGAAATTGAAGAAATCTATATTTCTTTTTCTTTTTCTAGTTTCGAAAAGTCCGATCTTTCGGTACTATTTTATTAGAAATTTAACAAATATTTGTAGTTCTCAAATGATTTCTTCTCTTGCTGTGTATAGAATAATATCTATTGCCTATAATGTCACACAATTATTTAGATCATATAACAATTTTCGGCTCTGCTAAGTTAAGTTCCCATTTTTTTTCTTTATTATTAACATAGTAACGACGTCGTAGAACTTAGAAGTGTATATCACCACTCGCCCTGTTATAGAAAAATGGCAGACACAATCTTTATTTCTTTCCCGCCTCTTTCCGTCAATGGCCGAGTCAAGCAAGACCAAGAAACGCCGCCGACCGGAACCAGACTCCGCCGCCGACGAACACAAACTCCCCTTCAAGGACCGCCTGAAACCGGACTCTTCCATCCTCGAAATCCTCCGTTTGCTCTCAGCGTCGGCCTCCTCTTCCTCCTCAAAACCCAAAACCCTTGCAGATCTCTCTCTCTCCGCTACGTGTCGCGAGGTCACTGATCTGTCACTCCCCTCCATTCAGTCCGCCATTGAAACGCTCGTCCTCTCCGTTACCCATTCCATCCTCTCTGGGAAAGGCTTCTCCTTTGACGTGCCCTCACGGGCCGCCACGAACCAGCTTTACGTGCCGGAACTTGACCGCATCGTGTTAAAAGACAAAAATACCCTCCGCCCATTCGCCAACATCTCCTCCGTTCGCAAAACCACCATAACCGCCAAAATCCTATCGCTAATTCACCAACTCTGCCTCAAGAACATCCACGTCACCAAGCGAGACCTTTTCTACACTGACGTTAAGCTCTTCCAAGACCAGACCCAATCAGATGCGGTTCTGGATGATGTCTCGTGTATGCTGGGCTGTACCAGGTCTTCTCTAAACGTGGTTGCGTCGGAGAAAGGAGTGGTGGTCGGAAGGTTGATTTTTAGCGACAACGGGGACATGATTGATTGCACCAAAATGGGCATGGGAGGTAAGGCTATTCCTCCAAACATTGATAGAGTTGGTGATATGCAGAGTGACGCATTGTTTATACTGTTGGTTGAAAAAGATGCTGCTTACATGAGGTTAGCTGAGGATAGGTTTTACAATAGGTTTCCATGTATAATTGTTACTGCCAAGGGACAACCTGATGTGGCTACGAGGTTGTTTTTGAGGAAGATGAAGATGGAGCTGAAGTTGCCAGTTCTGGCATTGGTTGATAGTGATCCATATGGATTGAAGATTCTGTCTGTTTATGGTTGTGGGTCGAAGAATATGTCTTATGATAGTGCCAATTTGACAACTCCCGATATCAAATGGTTAGGGGTGAGACCAAGTGATTTAGACAAGTATAAGATACCTGAGCAGTGTAGGTTGCCAATGACCGAGCAGGATATTAAGACTGGGAAGGACTTGCTGGAGGAGGATTTTGTGAAGAAGAATCCTGGTTGGGTTGAGGAGTTGACATTGATGGTGAAAACAAAGCATAAGGCTGAGATTCAGGCGTTGAGCACGTTCGGGTTTCAGTACTTGTCCGAGGTTTACTTGCCATTGAAGCTGCAGCAGCAGGATTGGCTTTAAGAGTGGATTCTGCAATCTTACCTGCTTCTGCTTTCTTGTTTGTGTTTCACATGAAGCCTTGGAGGTTGTCTGGTAAGGTTCAGTGATATGTATTCTGCCAACTTTCACCAAGAAAATAAATATTCACATTAAGGAATGCTAAGATCTTTTCCTTTTCAATTCTCTGTTAAGCACATTTGATGATACGGGTGAGGTAGTGTTATATTCTAGTCTGAAAGAATGTGAGGTAAGGGAAGAATGAAACGCTAATATACAAATCATAAACAAAATTCTCAATTTCTGTGTAAAAATTACTTATCATATATTTTCACTTGCTCTTCTTTGCAACCAATCCTGCAACGATTTCCTTGTGACCTTTAACCTCTGTAGACCAATAGGTCTCCTGGTGGGAGAAACCATTATTCTATTTTTAAATTTTCCATCCAAGTTTAGGCCCCTGTCATCAGAGTTTACAGAGTCTGCCTTGTTTTGGACGGTAAATTTAGGAAAAATCTCAAGGCCTAACTCATTCTCCAGAAGTTCACACATTGCATCTTTCACCTCTGAAGTATTTTCAGCAGGGCGTGATTTATGGCCTCCTAAAGTGATCCAAACGTCATCTTCTACACATTGACCTGAAAACAGAAATTTTGAAGCCATCAAGACCCTTGTAAGTTGGGTACATTTGATACAGCTTAAACTCCGCATCTAATTTTCATATTTTATCCACATCAGATCTGCTTAATATTGCTATGTTATTTTCTTTGCAAAGCCAAGGTTGTCTCCATACCTAGAGTATGTTTCTCTTTGATCATTCGAAGAACTGCTAGGACCACAATACGAGCTTCAACCTGTCAATGCATGATAAAAGAAATTTTTTAACATAACTTGAAGCTTCTGAATAGGGACTTAGTATCAGACCATATTTTGTGGGCAATCCAAGAAGATAGAACCACCATATATAATCCTTAAAGCTTGTATTTACTAACCTTTGTTAAACCATGGAGGTCAATTACTAAGCTCTCTGCAACACTGTTCTGTAAATATGCAGCAACTTTCTCCAAAAGCAGACTATGAGGTCTCCCTAATTCATTTCCTTTGGAGGAAGCAAACTCTTGGCTCTTATTATTGTCTTGTATTACTCCTTCACACCATTCTTCAATTAGTTGTTTAAGATAATAGTCATTGGATTTGTACCTGCAGTGAAGATGTAGGTGTGCAATGATATGAGCATTGCGTCCAACAAATTTACGTCTTGCTGTTTACGTTAGAGGCAATGCAAAATTCAAATATCTGCCACTTGTTCGTATGCATCTAGTGAGGTGCAGTCAAATATAGACCCTTAATGTGGCAAGAGAACGAGTAATCATGCGCGGAGATCAACGAATGTGAAATCACTTGAACACCTATTCAATAAATTTGAAGTATTACTATATGATGGAACGATAAAATGGGCACTAGCATACCCTGCTTTGCGCATATCTTGATATACAGATAAGCATTGTTGTACTTCTTGTAAGGAACCATATCTGGTTCGAGCTCTTAGAAGGGTATTATAAGTCACCTAGAAAGGAAAGATTTAAAAAGTTAAAAGAATCAATAGAAGCTTTCATTTGAAAAACTGAAGATTTCTCACTGGAATGATGACAAAGAGAATGACTTGTGAAGCAATCGCGGTGATAACTAATTTGTCTGATCATTGATATTTTCGGCATTTTAAAGTAGATATATTGAAACAATTTAAACGTCTGAAAATTTTCACTTGTGTATGTTTCAGGGATTTAGAGAATCACGTTATACTCCTATCTATTTAGACTCCCATCTATTTAAAAGAAGTCCATAGTACTTACGAAGTTCGGTTTTATCTGGTACCTCTTCATTTCGGCAAATAATAAAAATGCCTGCTTCAACTTTTTATTTTCAACGCACACCTAACCACCAAAGGACATGGTTAATCAGCATAGTACAATTTAATGAGAGTCGAACTAATTAGACAAGTAAACTTCAAACCTTGATTGCTGTTGTATATGCAACAACGTCAGGTTCAACTCCAGCCATGCGCATATGTTTCAGAGTCTGTTGAAAAGGAAAGTTAACATAAGCTCTAAAAGGTCTGATGATGATCTTGTGATAAAAAAGAGGTAAAAAAAACTAGTATAGATGCACTGCAAAAAAAATTGTGCGTCCATTCTCTCTCTTTTAACTGAAATGCGTCTTATGATAGTGTGAAGGTATAATTGTACTTTCCTCTTTTAGGTCCTTCCACTTCTTTCTAAATATTAAAACAGTTTAATGAACTCAGAATCACAACACCAATCAAGACAGACATGCTGAATATTTAGTCTAAATTTGATAACAGGTAAAAGCTGGTATCTTGTGAAAGCATATGATAATCCATTGACCCCCAAGATACAATATTCACTAATCAGAGGCATAACAGTTGTAATCAGAACTTCCTTTTGCTTTTTTGCTGTGAATTTCTGTGAAGTCAAATATACAAACACAATAGGTTATGAATTCTAGTTCAACTAGCTATAACTGCACTGTACCTGCAAGGCATCCTGTACATTGCCTGAGCTTCCACAGATGTCAATCAAGATTGACCAGCTTATGTGATTAGGGGAAAGGCCTACTGACTTCATCTCATCCATTATTGCTTTTGCATGATGGAAGTCACTCCCACATGCTTTCATTAGTATATTATATGTTGTTGACGTGGGAGTAAAAGGTAACTTCTTAATAAAATGTAAGTGATATGAATCAGATGCAACATTTGAACCGCTATCATCTGCAGTCAGAATGTTGACGTTGTTGCTATCAGTATCTTTAGTGAAACTCTCTAGGGTTTGAGTTCCCTTCCAGGAGTTAAAAAGACGGAAAGCTCTGTCATATTGGCAAGCCTCAACATATGCATGCAAAAGAATGTTGCAACATTGTGAATTTGGTTTACAGCCAGATTGAATCATCTCTTCAAATAATTGAATGGCCTGCTCCACAAGACCTGCATTGGCGCATGCACTGACCAATGATGACCAGGTATATGTATTTGGCTTAACACCGGATGATAGCATATCTTCCTTGATTTTTAGTGCCATTTGCCACAGTTTTGCATCTGCAAAAACCTGGATACTTCGACGGTTAGAAACTTGAAAAGGTAGAATATAAGAATCAGTTGGGGAAAAGATCACGAGTCTTGACAGAATAAAAACAAAACAAAACAAGTAGCAAATTAATCCATGGAGGATTATACTATTTTTCACTGTAAAATACACCAAAAATACCTTTATGATTGTGCAATATGTGAAGACATCCAACTTCAAGAGCCCCGTTGATTCCAACTGCTTTACTTCCCTATATATATCTTGGGCCATATCAACTCTCGCAGCAAGACAGCATGCCTTCAAAAGGATATTATAAGTTGCCACATCGGCCTTCACATCAAGATCCTGACATGTAAACGATCAGGTATTAGAAACTCATAACTGGTACTAGAGACTAACATTAGAGATTTTTATGCTGTAATGTGCTTGTGTGTGGGGGTGTGTGTATGGGAACGAGAGATAGAGAAGGACCTGCATGTTCTTGTATATATGCAATGTGTAGCCCAAATCATGGGCATTCACATTCATTAGGCTGTTGAAAACATAAATGTTTGGAGTGATCTTCTGATTAAGCAAGTCCTGCAGCAAGATTCATTTATATGATTGGAGAACTAAACTGTTGAAATGTGGCAAAAGAGATAACAAGTTTCTGATTGAGAAGGTCCTGCAGGCAGATTCATTTGTAAAGAAAGATGAAGCATCATAAGTCCATATTTGAAGACCAAAAATTCAGATTTCTGAAGACTCAACACATGTATTCAGGTAAGAATGAAGCATTGACAAGAGAGTTTCTAAAGGAGGTGACAGAGAAAGAGCGCAAGTACCTCATAAATGTATCTAGATTTCATATAGCCACCACAACGACCACACACATCGATAATAGTGCGGTACACATACATATTAGGGACACCGCAGTTCCTTTTATATGCTTCATATGCCACCAAAGCAGAATCCAAGTCCCCTTTGTGTCCAAATTCACTTATAATGGTGCAGAACAATATGCGTTCCCTTGGGAGGACACAAACGTATCTGCACTACCTAACATTGAAAACATTAAATTCAGAGAAAGCAAACATACCATCAATGAGACAATGATCCTACCTCACAGCCAACTTTGGTTTGCGTTGTTCAATACATAATTTGATTACAGCATCTGGCTCCACTAGTTCTTTGATCAAGAAACCAAAGCCTGAACCAACAAACATTTATTAACTAACCAATTCGAGATATGTCAACTCAATTCTAACAGAGCAACTAAAATTACTACAATTACTGACCTGAAAGAGTCTCCATTAAATCAACCAATTCCTCCACTTCGCCGCTTTCCACCTTCCCGACACACTCACTCTTGAAATCTTCAATAACGACCTCATCAAACAGCTTTAAAGGTGGAACTCCGAATTGCTCAACTCTCCTCAGAACTTCAACAACAGTCTCCACATTTCCTTCACGAAGGTTCCGGGAAATCCCGCTGGCAACAGGAGCTAAACTCAGAGCAGCAACGAACTGCTCCACGTCGATACCAGAAGCAATAACCGACTCGGCAACCATGGCGAAGTCGTGGAGGCGGCCATCTCCGGCGAGTCTAGAGGCCAGGTGAGCGTAGTAGTTGAGAAGGGAGCTGCGGCGTGTGGTGGAGTCGCCGTGGACAGGAGAGGAGAGGAGAGGAGTGCGGGAGTGGAGCGTGGAGGAGCTTGGCTTGGGGACTGGTGGTTTGGTCTTCGGTTTAGGGTTTGGTGGTGGTTGGTAGTGGTGGGGATAGGAAGTGGAGGAGGTGTTTGGCGGCGAAACAATGGAGGACGAACCGAGGATTACGAGCTCCCTCATTCTCTTCCAACCGTTAGCTTTGGCCGCTTCTTTGTTCTGTTTGGTTCTTTCAACTGCCTCAGAACTTTGTAACTTTGAGTGGATCATAATCGAACAGATCCTATTTTATTAATTGATTTATTTTAAAATAAAAAACATAGAGTTCACTTAATTTAAGAAACTTTAAATTTTTTAACTATTAAAATAAATTTGTGATTTTTAATTTCCTAAAAAAGTCACTTTTCCTAATATTGAATTAAAAATAACAATAAAATAGATGTGACAAACATTAATGTAATTCAAATTTTAATTTAAGTAAAATTTAATTAATTCAATTCAAGTTTAAGAATTAAATTAAGTTATCATTTTAGTGGCATTTAATTAGTCTTCTATAATATGTATATCATGTGGCCCTATAGAGGTGGTCGAGGTAATGGAGTGGGAGATATGAGATTAAAAGATTATGTGTTTGAATCATTTTATTTACGCTCTCTCGATTGAGCCTGTCGTACAGGGCATACTTAGTGTGAAGTATCCGATTAGCCTGATTTGCAGGCTATTGCGTCAATCCAGAGATTTACCCAATGTTCATTCAGAAAGATAATGATTTTGAATTTCTTCGTAAAAAAAAAAGTGTATTGTGTGTTTTATTTTTTGAAAAATTTAAAATTTTAATTAAAAGTTAATTTAAATATCAATTAAATCAAACATTATACATGTGAACCAAATTGTTAATTTTATATGCTAATTTAATAAAATTTGAAATTTTATGAAAAAGAAACTGATTATTTTGTAAATAAATATTCATTATAATCATATAAAATATATAATTAACCAATTTAATGCAAACTTACATATTATTCGATTTGGTAAATAAATCGGTCCTAATAAGTGTGATTTGATATAATAAATGGTAATTTTATTCTAACATTATAGAGGGCCTAGAGAGCGAGGAGCCCAAAAAGGAAATTAATAATGTGAAAAAAGCCCAGCTCAGGGGTAAATCGGTGAATATAACAGAAATGCACTCTCTGGAATAACGTTCCCGTCCAATCAACCCCAATCACACCACACAAACACACGTAGTTACCGGAGCCGCCACCGTCGAAAAACCTACTCGCCGTCCCCTCTTTCTCATCGCCCAAAAATCATTGGAGGAACAAATCGAGATTCTCGGTTTTCGGGAGTCATTGGATGCAAATAAGAGATGCCTCCGAAGCAACAATCAAAAGCCGATTTAGCGAAGAAGCAGAAGATCGTAGAAGACAAGACCTTCGGTCTCAAAAACAAGAACAAGAGCAAAACCGTCCAAAAATATGTACAGAACCTCAAGCAAAACGTACAGCCCAAACCAGACCAGAGTAAAACCGCTGCTAAGGTCCGATGATCGCCTACGGTTTCCTTCAACACTGGAATTTCATTTGATTTCTCTTCTTTTAGCTAGAATTTCACTCGATTATAGTTCAATTACTAGCAGATAGTGTTTAGAAAAAAATTATAAGAGAATTGATAATTTCTTAGCTGAAGAATATTTTTATGGTTATATATTACTTTTTGATTTTATAACAGAAAAAGAAAGAGGAAGAGAAGGCCAAAGAGAAGGAGCTGAATGAATTGTTCAAGGTTGCTGTTAGCCAGCCTAAAGTTCCTTTAGGTAATTGTCTGCATACAATTTTCTGCTAATTGGGTTTTTGATGAGCTTGTTATCTGTTTAACTTGGTTGGTTGTTTCATGCATTGATGGAAAACGTGGGCAGGTGTTGATCCCAAGTCGATAGTATGTGAATTCTTCAAAGCCGGGCAGTGTGCAAAAGGGTTCAAGTGCAAGTTCTCGCATGACTTGAATGTTCAAAGAAAAGGAGAAAAGATTGATATTTACAGTGACAAACGTGACCAAGGTTATTGCATTAGATTGCTTTTGTTATATTTTTCTGTATTTTGTGCCGGTACAAAAGATCTTGAAGTTTACAAAAGAAGTAAAAGAGTGGAAGTCTATTTTGTGTGGTAATAATGCAAAAGAGTATAGAATTTACAGAAGAAGTAAAAGAGGCAAATCACTCAACTACAACTTTTAAGTCGGTGAATAAAGAGTAAGCACAGGCAATAACGACTGATTTTCACTTTATTTTAAGTTTTCCTTGTTAGATAAGAAGTAAGAATAAGCTAGATATATTGTCTTAATTGTTTAGAACTTCAGTTTATTTAAGAATAAATAGTTCTTTTTACTTTAAGATTCAATTCTATTTTGGATAATTTAGTTGGGCACTACTTCATTGATAAAATAAGAGATCCAAGAGTTATTTTATAGATATGTATGCTCATCCCTTTAATAAATAGAAAGTCTGAAATTTTTTTATAAACTTGAGTTCAATTAGAAGTTGTGTTGCTTTCTCTAAGAGTAAATCTTACACTCTAGGAGCCAGTCTTAGTTCCCTACCCTCCATTGTTTGTTTGCTTCACTAAAATCTAGCATTTTTAACCTAAATTTCAGCAACCAAAGCTTAAAATTATAGCCATACGAAACTAAAGTTCTAGTCATATCAACCTTAAAATATTCAGCCATATCAAAACTGAAATTCCAGCAATTTGAACGGATATTCTTAACCTGAAATTTCAGCAGCTAGAATTTATAAGTTCTATGAGTTTCTAGCTACTAGTTTGATACCTCTTCTATTCTTTTACATCAGGTACTGTGTTCATCTGTTTATATTTGTTGGTTCTAATGTGTGTTTGCTCTTTCTTTTCTTTAGAAACAATGGAGGACTGGGATCAAGAGACTTTGGAGAAGGCTGTGGAGTCGAAGAAGCAAGATTATAATCTGAACAAACCAACAGACATTGTAAGTTCTCTGATTTAAGTTATGTCTTGCTT
>JANQBM010000005.1:42123221-42134825 GCA_025594535.1 Erythroxylum domingense | reverse complement strand
GTCGAATGGTGCCAAGAGCTTTTCAGTCCATCTTCTTCCATTGATTTTAATCACCTCCTTCAAGAATAACTCCTTTATGCTCAATTGTGACACAAATTTTTGCAACAAAGATTATCCTCCATCATAGTCTTCCATGTCTCGTAATTTGTAACTGTTAGTTTGATCATGCTACCACCAAATTTGTCGTCCATCTTCACTTTGAATAAGGAATAACTAAAAGAACTTGGTTCTAATACCAATTTTTGAGAAAATACTTTTTTAAATTACAAAGGGCTATGAGGAATCTAACATTCTTTTCACTCGTCTTTGAAGTGATGTACTCTTTGATAATGGATGCATATAAATAAATAATTACATCTTTTTATAGGCAAAATGTTAGAATCTCAGTTGACTCCAAGTTGATTTTCCTAAGTTAAACTACTTTAACTTTCAAAAAATATTTACTTAGTAGCTGCAGTCCCGACAATAGTCAAAGTGTTACTTTCCAAAATAAATATGCTTTCAATGTTACCCTTGACCTCATTCCTGATGAGAAATTATTCCCAAGACCACCAAATACCAAACGTAAACGTGATCTATTGCTCAAACAGTAAAACTTTGAAGGCAGGATGGATGGAGCCTACTCTACAAGTGCTGGCTGAGATGACAAAAGTTAGTGTGCCCATTAACACGATTACTTGTAACATTCTGCTTTAGGATCATTGCGAACACTTGCAAATAGATAAGACAAAAGGAGTTTTTGAAAGAGATGGCTGATATAGGTAAAACCGAGCGTTGATGTTGTCTTTTACAAGATCCTGATGGGTGAATGCATAAAGGTTGATGATACATCAGGGCCTCTTGCCCTCTTCAATGAGATCACAACAACAGAAATTCCGCAGATTTCAGGTCAGTTAACTTACCTTGATGATGAAGGCTTTTGCACTTCCAGGTTAACCGAAGTTGGTCAAGAAGATTTTCAATGAGATGATCAAAAGACCTCACGAGTGAAAGTTGATGTAATTGCTTGGAATATATTGGTATAAGGATAGTGTAGAGCCGGGTTGGTTAAAGGAAGCAAAGTAATCTGGAGAATGGTTTCATGCTAGTAAAGCTACCCATGGAAGTCTTGCAAATGGTATTGCCCTCGCCAGAAAACCAGGAGAGGTACTATTGCTATGGAAGGAAGTGCAGGAAAGGTTGTAAAGGAGGAAGCAGATTCTGATCTAGCTAAAATATGTATAAGAGCTGCAATTTCCAGCAAGGTTTTAGAAACTGTGGCTTGTATGGAACAGAATGGGATACAACCAAATGAACCCAAGTATAAGAAGATATATGCATTAAAGGATGTGTACCTGTAAGCATGTTTCTAAGGCCAGATAGGACAGGAGAGAAAGAAAGAAGGCAGCCGAGGCTTCCTCGAGTGGCAGTTAGACTCGATTGCTAGAGATATTTATGGCCGCTATTTACTATAATTTGATCTGTACTTGTATACTATATCACTGAGATTGAAGTATGTTAAGTCATATAGCTCGAGTCCAGGATGTAATATTAACTTTACAGAGCCAAGTGAAGCATGAGTGGATCTGTGTAATGGGAAATCTGAGGACATGCATGTAATTGCTGTGTAAGTGGAAGGATATGACCATTTCTTGCAGACTTTGACCCTACTCCAAAAAAATGAATCCAAGTTCTGCATGCAGACAGCCGATTGACCACAATGATCACAAACAGGATTATCAGAGTGTTTCCAATAGCTTCAACCCTTTGACCTTGACGATTGACTTCGTGTGTAAGATGATGTCAGCACCTGCATGAAGAGGGCATTAGTTAACTAAAATTGTTGGCTATTGACTAATCTTACCAGGCTAGGGTCATAGTTTAGGAAGTTATTCATGCAAGCAAAGGAATTGTCCAAGATTGTCAATATATCCCTGATCAAGGATTTGAAGCGAAAGAGCAGGTCGTTTATGGAAGATAAAACAGTATGTCTAACTCTTAGGGCACAGGATCTGTAGAATGCAATTCAGTACCTGAAATGTTTTCGGTCCCTTCTTAAGAAGATATCCGACACTATTCAAGTTATCCACAAATGTATCAATATCAGGCACTCTCAGATCAATCCTGTCCGCCAAACTGTAAATTTCCTGGAATACAAAAATGAATGGGGATTTATGCAGAGCTTCATATTAGGAGGTATTACTAATGGGCAGAAATGGAGGAAAAAAAAATTTTCGCCTACAGCAATTGAAAAGGTATCTTTCTGCTGCAACTCCGACTGCTTATTAAGAGCACTTAGGAACCTTTTTGCCTCTTTCTGTTGACTCATTCCACCACTCCGACCAAAATCCACGCAACCATGCTCATCAACATACTTATCATAAAGTGATTCTTTCATTATTTCAACCACCTCCTGCAAACAGCTCATGTTCGAAACCAGAAGTCATGTTATATATAGATCGGAAGCAGCGCTCTTCCAAAATACAATCCAGGAGGATGCTTATGTCAAAAACTTCAAGGTTCACTAACCATTGCATCTTGGGCTGTTACTTCTTCTCTTAACTCAATGCGAGCTCTAGCTTCCGCCAACCTTACCAAACTTTCCAATTGCCTTGCTGTTATTGGTGTACCATCGGCTGATGTGTTGCGGTCTCTAAGTCTTAAATAAAACTTTTGAAGTACTTCTGCCGCTGGCCTAGACATCCTTATCAACAAAACCACTCAAGTCTCCTTGTCAGTAATGGTAGTTACAAGATGGAGATTATGCGAAATGCCAAAGAGATCAGAATTACCTGGGAAAGATGTAATTTCTTGCATAAGCAATATATTTGCGGAGAAGTGGACTTGGCAATGGAGAAAAATCAGAATCCTTCCTTGGGTCAAGTCTCAGCCTTGAAACTAAAGAACAACCTATGGTTGTATCTATGCCTCCATCATTTTGTGAAGCTGCATTTTGTGTAATCAAAACACAATTATTCACAGGAAAACTGAAATTCCTAATAACATGCATTAGTTTGCCATAATGCTTCGTTAATTCCACTTTCCAAGAGAAAATAAAACAAAAGGGGGCAGTTGGCTACCTATACGTTGCTTTTTCGCTGCTGATGACTGTTCTCCGTATCCAGCATGAAGCTGCAAGGTTATCATAAACATTTATCCGTCAATACCTTGTTATTCCTGAGAACAAATGTCCCAATATGTTACTATCAGACAGAAGAACTTACGGACATTATGTGGTCTGAGACTCTTTTATCCAGTACTTCATCAGGTTTATCAAGTAATATAAAAACCAAATCAAATCTCGTGAGCAGAGCAGCACTCATTTTCAAATTTTCGTTTACTGTCTTCGCACGGCTGCAATTTAGATTTCATACAGCCTAAAATCAAATTTTATATTTAGAGAATAACTATTTGAGATTTCAAAAATATCAACTGTAGGAAATGATTGATATCTGCCAGTCCATGTTTTGACCGACATCGGACATTTAGTCAGCTCACATAGCTGTCAGGGACAAGTTCCTTGAAACCAAATCTATGAGTTTCACATATTATTTATTATTATCAGGCAGCATTAAAGGAAAGAAACACATATAAATCAAATTCAGAAATTACTTGTAATGTCCACCAACGGGGTTTGCTGCTGCTAAGATAGAAGTTCGTGCTGATAAACTTGCTAGCAGACCAGCCTTTGCAACAGAAACGCATTGTTGTTCCATGGCTTCCAGAAGCGCCTGTGGTAGTCCCATTGTCAGCTGAGGCAGCTCGATTAAACAAATAAAAGAATTTGTTACCAGTCAGGTTAAACCTGATGTTCTGCAGACATTTTATCAAATTCGTCAATACAACATAATCCACCATCAGCCAGAACCATTGCACCTATTGGAAATAAACTCATCATTAATAATCTCTCTCTGAATATTTATAAGCTGCAAAGATAATATGTAGGAACCTTAGATTGAGCTACAAGAACCAAAGTTTTCATTAATAGACGAGCTATTGACCATGCGAACTACACTGATAAGTTCCTTGTCTGAAATTACCTAAGTCATTATGTCTTCAATTATTTTTCCTGTGTTTTCTGTTATCATTACCAGTCCGTCAAATACGGATCTCCACTGACCACTGAACTATTGCAATCAACAATAAGATGGAAGCTTTTAAGGTCACATTATGGTTTCTCCCAAGCATGGGAGAACAGTTAACAGTCAAATTTTGCTCATCCATCCATGATCAATACTACAGGTGAACACTCATTTCGCAAAACTGTTACCAGCTTATAATAAGACAATCCATGCAGCATGCTCTAAAAAGCTAATAGGAAGATGAATACCAGCCTCAAATGCATAATCACTTGTTACAGCATCCTTGACTACAGCCACAGTAAGGCCGGCATTGGTTGTGGCATTGCCGCACACATAGATGCCACGAGGGGAAACAGCTGCTGCAGCCTGCAGTAACTGGCTCTTGCCTAGTCCAGGATCACCTGGAAAAATATCATCTTAAGTTATTTTCTGCTCTCATTTGTCCGCAAAATAGGAGAAAACAAAAAATGTTGCTAGTGCAGCAATGCAGCATGTATATTCCACTATAGATAAGATAGAATGATAGAAAGATTTGGAAAGTACCAACAATTATTACATGGATGTCTCCTCTGACAGGAACCTTGTCCTGGTCCATTGAATACTTCCGCACACCCCCAAACAATGCTAACGTCATCCCAGCTGTTAAAAGAACATGAATTGGGCACCAAATGCTTAAACAAATATAATATACAACCACAACAAATAAGCTATAAACAATTCGAGAAAGGTAGCTTATTCATTACCATCCGTGTAGTATTCAAAAGGTATTCCAAATGCCAATTAGAAAGTTTACTACTATGAGTGAAAGAAATAGAGAATTAGAATACCATGGGCAACTGGTTGGGCATTATATTTCAAATGTTGGCAAATTTAGTATCACATGGATCATTGTTGTATATTTCCAGCCGCATCGTGTGACTATAAATTGATAAATAAAGATCTGAACATCCTTGCTTGCCAACTAGATGAAAGATGCAGTGGAAATAGCGTAAAGTTTTAATTAGAAAAAAAGCCTTGGAAGCCCTCAAGAGAAAGATTTACCTTTAACAAGTTCATGTCCATAGATTGATGGACATAGTGATTGAAGTATCTGGCGGAAGATATCAGAACCATGTTCTTCTGAAAACTTCACAATGAATTCCAAATCCCTTGAAGAGAATGAATATAAATCAGACAATTTTGTGGCTCTGTTACTGGATGTAGAATCTTGCATATCTTCAGATGTTGATTGGGACTTGGAATTTTTTATGGAAATTACTTCAAGATACAAAAAATAAAATCCTTGGTTTTTGCTTTTTGATTTTCCTGCAAGTATAAAGAGTCCAGATAAATGTGCTAAGCAATGGTTTAATAGCCTCAAAATGTCTATGATGAATGCCGTACATACAATATTTCTCGGATAGTTTCATGTTACTCGTAGAAACATAAAGGGCCTAAAAAGTTCTAAACTATCAACTTCCCAACTTCCAGGACCATTCGCTCCATATGTAGTCACAGGTGGTATCATGCATCAGAATGAAGTCTAAGGGTGAAAATTCAACAAGAATAACACATTAACATGGTAGACATTCTCATATGGAAAACTTTTTTGGCCTATCGTGGTAATTCTTTTCATTTAGAAAATAGAGCACTAAATGCATAGCACATGGGTTCCTGTTGATGAACCAGTTTTAGAAAGGCAGGGAAGATACATTGACCCTAAATATCCACATAAATTATGCCTAAGATAATGAAGCAATTTGTGTACAAGAGAGAATATGCTATATGTACCTCCTCCTATGTCCATGTAATTATTGATACTTCTTATGATTCCAGTAACAGTCACCACGTCACCAGGGATACACGCATCAACAAGATCTTCAGTTAGTTCACATTCCACAGTTCTAGGTACCCTCCCATCTTCATGATCTTCGGGCCTCAGTAACTCCTGTATTCTGAACAGATTACATTGACAGGGCAATATGTAAGTGCCAGAAAGATATAAAAGAAAACGGCAAATGCTGCCTTATATCATGTGCTTGCAAGAAAACCTATCCCCACATCTGGACGAAATTAAGCTTTAGAAAGATTGAAGTTTTGATTTGTACTAGACATACAAAGACTACCTTATTTTCTGAAAATCTATGGCTACTGCAGAAGACCGAATAGGCTTGAAAGTTCTGCTCTTGCACCCATTTAAATTGCAAGCAAATGGTGGTGAAAACTTTCCATCGGGAAAAATCCGAACTATGTTGGATTTACATTTTTCACAGTCAAAAGTCATCTTGACAACCAGTGGCTTGACGGTGGTGACTTTAACAACGGTTCCCCGCACAGAAACAAGCTTTTCTGTCACATTACAGGAGATCATGTGATTCATAGCAATCCCTCAACATGGAATAAACCGGAATGCAAAGATACATCCAAAATCTAAATTCTTAGGCCAGAAAAAGCAGGAAATTTTTAGATTAAAGATGTGATACCAATATAGGCCGCTTTAAGATTCTTCAAAGCAATCATAGACTCAGGGTAGTTGTGAAGACGAACATTAATCTTCATCCCTTCATCCAATATGTTATCATTCCATTGCATCAAAAGCACCTGTTCCAATTCTAAGTAATTCATTTCCTTTACTTAAAAAAAGGCAACAGAAACAAAATTTTAACTAAACATTCCATCAATTCTGCTCTGTACCTTGTGAACTGCAGCACCCACGCAAGAAAGAGCCATTTTAGGCTTGTCTGCTAAAGCCGCATAAAATTCATCAACATCACACACTTTCCGAAACTGTTGAAAGTCCACCGGCAAAATGAATATGCTACTCTCACGCTTCACCTAATCATATAATAATAATTGTTACCTCTCTCAGCTCAATCCCTCTCTAAATCATCTCATAAACAGCATAAGGCTAAATATTTCGAAACTAAAAATTAAAAAAGAAACAAATCGATTACTCAGTAAGTCATGCCCTAACTAGAGAAGCAAAGAAGAAACCTGGGAAGAGAAATCTCCGCCAGGAGGCGTAGAGAAGAAGTTAATCAAATGGGACGTAAGCATAAGCTTGTACTCATCGACGACGAAGTCGTTTTCTGGGAAGTATGTCTCCAAAATCTTCACCACATCGGTGCCGACGGTCATCGGACTGTGGTACTTCATCGTTCCCATTCTCCAGAATTTTTAATTTTCACTTCCCTCTATTTAGTCCTTCTGGTTTTGGCGGGAGAGAGGAGACAATCAAAACGCGAACGACATCGTTTGAAGAGGAAAACACGTGGAGACCTAATAGATCACAACATTACAACTGGTTCGAGGAGTGAGCCGTCGGATGCAATCCACGTGTAAATACTGATATCTGGCCGTACACGTCATTATCTGAACTGGAAACCAATTTCCATACGACACAGTACATCTCCTTCTCCGCTTTAAACTCCTCAACGCTCTAATCACTCTTAATCCTATACGTTTCTCATCACTCACGCAACTAGCTCTCTCTAGAGAAATCGTTTTCAATATAGTAATAAAAAGGTATTTTTTCCGTTCTCTGTTTCTGATTTATTGAAATTGAATACGGTTTATTTTGGCAGGAGTTACCCTTTTTTTGGGGGTAAATAATCAATGTTTTGACGATACATATGTATGTGTTTCTAGGGTTGATTAATGTCTATGAATTTTGACCAAATCGATCTTAATTCCGACGCCGTTCCGGCTGAACAAGGGAATGATGTTAGTGGGGTTGATACCTGTGGTTCTAAAACCCTAATCAATCCTGTTAATGTTAAAGGTCAAACTCGGGAGTCTGTTGATGGCAACGTTGGAGGGGCTAAAGGAGAAAAGGTTAATTTAGACGAGAAAATTTGGGGGAATGAAGCCGAAACTGGAGCTGTTGGTGTGGCGGAAATGAGAATGGAGGATGGTGATGTTGCTGAGAGTTCAAGGTCCGTGCTTGGTGATGGAAGCCATCTGGGGGACGTGGGTTCTTCTGGTTTGGTGCCTGGCATTGTGGATGTGGAAGTGAAATTAGCTAGTGGTTGTGATTTTCAGGATCAAAGAGATTGTGATCGGGTCGAGGTGGAGGTAGTTTCACATGGGTATGAGGTTCGTGCAATGGAAATTGATGAAGCCAAGACCAGTAAAGGTGAAATCAATGGTGATGATGTTATTGATGAAATGATTTATGGGAGAAGTGACAATAATGGGAGCGGAAGAGATAGTAATATTACAGGGGTTATAATTGAAAAGGCAGCAGTCTCAAAGCTGAAGGTAGGTGTTGGTGATCTGGTATGGGGCAAGGTGAGGAGCCATCCTTGGTGGCCTGGCCAAATAATTGATCCTTCTACTTGTTCAGATCAGGCGAAGAAGTATTTCAAAAGGGATGGCTATTTAATCGCATATTTTGGGGACCAAACCTTTGCTTGGAATGACGAGTCTATGATAAAGCCTTTCAGGTCCCATTTTTCTCAAATGGAAAAGCAGAGTAATACTGAGGATTTTTCTTATGCTGTTGAGTGTGCTTTGGATGAGGTTGCTAGACGGGTGGAGTACGGATTAGCCTGTCCTTGCATGCCTGACTATAGCAAGATCAAAACACAGTCTATTATCAATGCTGGAGTACGAGAAGAATATAGTAGAAAGGATGGAGGGGATAGTTTCTCTACTGCAGATACTTTTGAACCTAAGACTTTTGTTGAGTATGTCAAAGCATTTGGCCAGTTGCCTTTCGGTGGAGTGGAGAGACTTGAACTTTTGTCTGTAGAAGCCCAACTGCTGGCATTCAACCATTGGAGAGGTTATTCTGACCCGCCTCAATTGCAAATCCTTGGAGCCATATTGGAGAGCGATACAGAGGTCCCATCATTTGAAGAAGTAACGGATGATAGTGAGGAAGTAATGCTTGATTCTAATGTGAGTGAAAATGAAGTTTCGGAAGTTAAAATGGTTGATTTTGTGTGGTCTGGAAAGGGTAAATCAAAAAGTCAATATAGCCTGTCTAAGAAACGTAAGCATTTCTTTGGACTTGGTGATCATTCTGTCAAGAAAGAGAAAAGTTTGGCTGACCTGATGGCCGAGAGACGATCATCTCTTCCTAATTGTAAAAGTGGGTTGGTTGGTAAAGGTGAAAAGAAGTCGATTCGTGTGTCCTGTGGTAAGAAACGGAAGGGTGTTGATTCTTCTGATCCATCAGCTTTAGAATACAGCAAAAGTTCTTCAACATCAGGTGTTGACACAAATCATTACCAGCCCGAGAGTTCTTCAACATCTGGTGTTGACTCAAATTATTCCCAGCTGAAGAAAACCTATAGAGTCGGGGATAGCATCCTCAGGGTTGCATCTCAAATGAATGGGCAGACGCCAATACTAAAATCAGATAAAGGAACCTCCAGAAAACTGTCAGCACAGTGCGAAAGCAAAGATAAGTCTATCTGTGTAAAATCTCAAGGCAAGAAGCTGTTCTCCATGGAGGATTCTTCAACTGAGGACATGGTCTTACGTCTTTCCCTTGCTGCCAAGGATCCCATGAAGGGATTTAGTTCCTTTGAACCGATGACGAGCTTCTTTACTGCATTCAGGAATTCTGTTTGCCCGGATCATCTCAGCGAGCAGCAGCTTACGGAGCCTATAATGGACCATAGAGTCGATGATGATTCTGAGAAAGAATCAGTGAAGCTTGAAACTGAAAAAAATGTGTCTGAGCGTATGAAAGATTCCTATTTTGCAGATACGGTTATCCAAAGCAATCCTGGAGAATTATCTTCCCTTAAGAATGAAAAAGAAACCGTAGAGATTCTGCCCAATAATGCTATTGAAAAAGACCACACTGCTGAGCCAGAATCAGTTGTTCAATGTGGTACCAACTTGGATATGGAACAGCAAAGTGATGTTGAGTCTCCTGATATGGAAGCACTGGACACGGCATATGACTTGGAAGAAGATAGCGATTTCGATTCGACTCCAACAGCTTTGATATTGAAGTTCACAAACTTGGATGCCGTCCCTTCAAAAACTAACTTGAACAATATATTTAGCCGCTTTGGACTTCTCATGGAATCAGAAACAGAAGTGCTGAAGAAGAGCAGTCGGGCTAAAGTGGTTTTCCGGAAACAGGCTGATGCAGAAGCAGCTTTCAGCAGTGCTGGTAAATACAGAATATTTGGACCTTCACTGGTGAGTTACCGCCTGAAGTATATGCCTTCAATGCAATGCAGAAAAGATGCAGCAAATGCAACTTAATGGTGAACTCTTACGGATTTGAATACCAAAAGTCCTGTCAGTACTATATCTTGTCTGCCCCGTCCTGTTTTTGATTTATGTCTAGAGAGCAACAACACGAGTAGTCTGACTAGATATAGTTTGCACAAAGATAGGAATGAATAGTTATGTAAAATTTTGATCGTATGTAATGTTAGCGTATGGACTTGGCAAGTTATAAGAATTCTATTTTGTTTGCAGGAAATGAAATTTGTTACTATCAAGTCCTAATCTTTCAGTCTTCCGTATCAGATGATAAATTGTCATGGAGCAGCCGGACTGTAAGCTGTTTTTCTAATAAATTTTCGGATTTTTTGTATGTTTCTGCTCCTACAAAATTGCTTATATGAATTACCTTTTTCTATCATAAGAACAAAACAGAATAAGTTTGGAATTTAATTTTGATAAGACATACAATACTTTGAACTTTTCTTTCAAAAAAACACGTTTTAAAGAATGATAATTCTAATCGGATCAAGGAAATACCAACTCTTATCCGATTAAAGAATCCTAGTTCTACTCGGATCAAGGAATCCTAATACATTATATGTAAACGTTCTTCAAGAATCTCATGAACTGATCTAACTCCTCCAGTCAATTTCGCTTTGACGACGATGGAAAATAATAGCCTCGTATCTAATAGCATCATCAACAGGAATAACATGAGCAATGACCACACTGGTCAGGACCTCAGAAAGTTACCACCTGGTTATCGGTGGCTTCCTACCGACGAAGAGTTGCTTGATTTCTTGTATAAAAAGGTCAATATCATACCAATGCCCTTCCATAGAATCCACGTGGTTGATCTCTACCGTTTTCATCCTCAAGAACTAACAGGTTTATACATACCACTTCACTATTTAAAGTTCTTAAGAAGAACAAGTCTCTTCATTTATGTAACTTGTGCGTGTTACTATGAGCAGATATGTATAAAAGGATAAGAGAGCATGACTGGTTCTTCTTCACATCCAGACACCCAGATGGGACATATCGAGCAGCTGGCGACGGATACTGGATATCTACTGGGATTGACATGTCTATTCCATGTTGCAGACTTGTTCCTGTAGGCTACAGGAAATCGCTGAATTATTATGAAGGAAAACACCCTAATGAAACCAAAACTATATGGAAGATGCACGAGTATACTTTGTTTGCTCCATCCTCTAGCACAACAGCTGGTGAAGACCAGACGAAGGTACGTAGAGCTGTACATTGTAATTATCCGAAAACCACGATTGTTATTCTTTGGATCAATGATTAATGCTGGTGAAGACCAGACGAAGATACGTAGAGCTGTATATTATAATTATCCGAAATC
>JANQBM010000005.1:41970670-41983439 GCA_025594535.1 Erythroxylum domingense | reverse complement strand
TTTATAATTAAAGCCTAATCACAACAAAATAATAAAATAATTCCAAAAATATTGAAAGAAAAATCGGGGTCCAACATAAAAAGTCTAGGAGTTAACTCCTTCAAAACCCCTTTTTTGTTTTTTTTTAATAAACAACATCATTATACTTCAAAAGTGTAAAGCACACAGTCCCTGTGCCCTTTGAAAAAATTCAAACATGGCCTTATTTTTCGTCACATCATCTCTCAATTATCTGGTTGCTTTCTTCCTTCGAAGCAACCAACTGGTCCTCTGCTTGAACAATTTCTTTACTAACAACAACTAACTGAGAATCTGGGTAATTTTTTATTTTTACTTCTTAGTATCTTTGTGCTGGTTTGTAAGGTTGATTTTGAAGGTTTTCTTCTACCACCAAGTTAGTTTTTAAACCATCCACATGAAGCACGTTTTTGAAGTGTGGTAATCCATCCACATAAAGGGTCCCTCTTCTAATAACCGTGACCATATTTCCATCTCTAAAAGTAACGTGGCCATTCATATAACTTTGATAATCCATCGAGTAGCTTCTCTCACCCTTTCTAACCCAAGTATGCTTTGGTAATGTTGGCTACTACTGAAAGTTCATCGAATAGCGTCTGGATTTTTTGTTTTGAGCCCTGTGAAATATCATCTGTAACAACTACTAACAATTCAGTCTTATGTGTCCGTTTACAAAAGTGACATGTAGGTATAAACTTTCGATTCCTCTTTGAAGTTTCTCCTTTAACAAATTTAGCTTCACCATTTTGCTCATTATTCCACTTAGAACATTCACCTTTATAACCAACACCTTGAACATCTCCTTTGATCTTATCAATTTCTAGCAACTGTTCTAGCTTTTCGATACCTCTATTTAACATCCTTATTCCTTTTTCACTATTAACTAGCTTCAATTTTGTTTCATCAAGTTTAGCTCTTGTAGACAATAACTTCTTCTCAAGATCTTAAATGATATTCTTCATGGTAGAATTTTCCTTATTTAAATTCCCATTCTTCTTACGCGTTTGTGATGGTGTTTTCAAACAATCTACAGCAATAAACTTCACAAGCGATAATCCAAAACATCAAGACCCATGTGAATATTGAAACCAAATCAAGATCGATTTATACCTTTATGCAGTGAAAATAGGGAGAGGAGCTGGTAGTGTTGGGAAGAGCACGTCAAATGTTGCGCCTCTACTAGTATCCACACACTCACAAGATTGAACACCCCACTCTGATGTGCTAAAACCAATCTCGTCCCGCTCTCTCTCTCTAGAGGACGACATCTAATATGGTTATTTTTGATATAATAAAACTCTTCTATCTCTTATCACCCCATATATCCATATATATATAGGAAAAACCTAAGGCCCAAAGCCCAAATCCAAACTAGGCCATTGATTGTTCAGTCTGCTTAGTGTGTGACCCCTGTAGGCTTATTTAATATTAGCAGCAGGTCCAAACTTCTTTTATACCTACAAGTTATAAATGGCCTCTAGTAAGATATTATAACTACCCAATGTTAAATAAGGTTGGAATGCGACACTACCTGAATCACAACAGATAAATTAGAGTACATACTATAATTAGTTATCGAGGCATACACTAACAATCTCCCACTTACACAAGAACTAATTATCCACATGTAGTCCCTTTGTCTCATTATATCTCGATTGAGCATAAGGTAGGAAATAGTGTCATCCTTATTAGGCTTAATCATGTTTCTAGATTTTTGAGTTAGACTGTGAAACAAATGACTAACATTCGCCTCATTGGTGCACAACCATGTAATTTTTCAGTCTCAACTCGTCGAGGAGCCTAAAGATATCCTTCTCCCGTTATGTGGGAGAGACAAATTATATCTTGTTCATCCACATTCCTCTGTATGATTCATAGCATGCCTGAGCATTGCTTTTATAATCACCTTTTACGACTGATGTTTGACAATGTCAAAACAAACTAATCCATATTGGAGAAACCGTGACAAACTCAAGTCAAAGAACTATATTCAGCAACTATAATGAGAACCACTTATGACATTTATATAACAATCCTTGAAGTGTTCTCATAGCGGGTCGGTCCAATTGTATGTTCTCCAACATTCACCCATATGATTAACGTAATATCTCCATATTAATGACTCGTGAAACATGGCCATCAGTTAATCAACATGCTATTTTCGACAATCATTATTATCTCCTACATTAATGATATCGACTAAGGACTTTATAATAATTGTGTCCATGTTACAATAGGGTCTCACGGTCAAGTCATGCACTTGATGGCCAATTGTGAAATATAAATTATTTAAGGGATCATAATTCAAATTTATTTATAACTCTATTAATATGAACACAACAAACAATAATTGGGCATTACTAATGGATTATCCAAAAACATTTCAAAAAATTACACTTTTATATGATCATACATTCATATATCTAAGGCCTAATGCTCTAGTGTGACGATTATGCTTAGCCTGCGGGAGAGGCTTAGTCAATGGATCAACTATATTTAAATCTATCGACACTTTGCAAACCTTCACATCACCTCTTTCAATAATATGTGGAATAAGGTGAAAACGCCTGAGTATATGTTTGGTCTTCTAATGAGATTTTAGTTCTTTAGCTTAGGCAATGGCTCCATTATTATCACAATAAAGATCCACTGGATTCACAATGCTAGGAACCACACAAAGTTCAATGATGAACTTTCTAACCCAAACAATTTCTTTTGCTGCTTCAGAAGCAACAATGTACTCATCTTCTATTGTAGAATCAGCAACTATGTCCTGCTTGGAACTCTTCCAACACACTGCTCCACTATTCAAGCAGAATACAAATCTTAACTACGATCGGAAGTCATCTTTGTTTGATTGGAAATTGGCATCAATGTAACCATTTACAATGAGCTCTTCCTCACCTCCATAGGTCAACAACATATCCTTAGTTCTTCTCAAGTACTTAAGAATTTTCATAACAACTATCCAGTGACTTTCACCTGGATCTGACTGGTATCTACTCGTCATATTCAAAGCACATGCAACACCCACACGAGTACACAACATGGCATATATGATGGATCCTATAACAGATGCATATGGGATCCTACTCATGCCGTTTTGCTCAATCGGTGTCGAGGGGCAATGATCCTTATCAAAACTATGTCATGTGACATGAATAAGAAACCTTTCTTAGATTCTTATATACTGAATCTATGCAAAACCTTATCGATATAAGTGTTTTGACTTTATCCAATAAGCCTTCTCGATCTACCTCTATAGATTATAATACCCAAAATGTAGGCTGCCTTGCCCAAGTCTTTCATTGAAAAATAACTTCCTAACTAAGCTTTCACATATTGAAGCATAGGAATGTCATTTCCAATGAGTAGTATGTCATCTACATATAAGACCAAGAAACAAATTGCACTCCCATTGATCTTCTTATAAATACAAGGTTCTTCTTCATTTTTTAGGAAACCAAACTCTTTGACTGCCTCATTAAAATGAAGATTCCAACTCCGAGAAGCCTACTTCAATTCGTAAATGGATCGATGAAGCTTGCATATTTTCCCAACATTTTTAGGAGATGTGAAACCTTCAGGCTATGTCATGTACACATCCTCTTCCAGATTCCCGTTAAGGAAAGTTATTTTTACATCCATTTGCCAAATCTCATAATCATAGAATGTAGCAATTGCTAAGAGGATGTGAATGGATTTAAACATCGCAACTGGGGAATAGGTCTCATAACAGTCAATAACATGAATTTACTTAAAGCCCTTAGCCACCAATCGAGCTTTGTATACATGTACATTACCATCCATGTCAACTTTCTTCTTGAAAACCCACTTACACTCAATGGTTTTTACACCATCAGGTAGGTCAACCAAAACTCATATTTTGTTTTGGTACATGGATTCTATTTCGCATTCCATGACTTGAAGCCAATTGTCGAAGTTAGGGCCCATCATTGCTTCCGTGTATGATGTAGGTTCATTATCCTCTATCAGTAATAGATTATGATTTTCCGTCACTAAGAAACCATACCTCATGGGTTCATGACGAACCTTTTCAAACCTACATGGGCCTGGTGTCACAAGTGTATTTTCTATAACCTTTTGAGTTGGAGCATTCTCCTGTGACACTTCAAGATGTACTTTACTCCTACTAGTTCTTTTAGAAAGAAATTCTCTCTTTGGAAAGTCACCATTTCAAGCAACAAACACTTTGTTTTAGGTGGGATTGTAAAAGTAGTATCATTTAGTTTCCTTAAGATACCCCACAAAGAAGCATGTATCAAATTTGGGTCCAAGTTTTTTCAGATATTAACCTTTTAACATAAGCTTCACATCCCCAAATCTTTAGAAAAGACAAACTAGGAACCTTTCATACCCATGTCTGATATGATGTCTTTTTTACTGTCTTTGATGGACTTCTATTAGTGTAAACGCAATTGTTTCAAGAGAATATCCCCAAAATGAAAATGGAAGATTTGCATGACTCATCATAGATCGAACCATATCCAATAATGTTCGATTCGTCCTTTCAGACACACCATTCCATTGTGGTGTTCCAGGTGGAGTGACTTGTGAAACTATTCCACACTCTTTAAGATGGTCATCAAACTCTTGGCTTAAACATTCACCATCTCGTTCCAATCGAAGGGCTTTTATTGTCTTGCCAATTTGATTTTGTACTTCATTTTGAAATTCCTTGAACTTTTTAAATAATTCATATTTATGGTTCATCAAATAAACATAACCATATCTACTGAGGTCGTTAGTAAATGTAATGAAGTAATGAAAATCTCTTCTAACAGTTGAGTTTAATGGTCCATATATATTAGTATGTATGAGTTCTAATAAATCGCTAGCCCTCTAACTGTGTCCAATAAAAGGCGCTTCAGTCATTTTTCCTAATAAACAAGATTCGCATGTCTCATATGATTCAAGATCAAAAGTGTTTTAAAGTCCATCATTATCGAGTTTATGTATGCGCTTCTCATTTATATCTCCCAAACGATAATGCCAAAGGTAGGTGGGATTCAAATCATTAGATTTGAACCTTTTGGTATTTATGTTATAAACAATTCTTTCTAAATTCAAAACATAAAGCTCATTCTGTAATTGGGCGCTACCATAAAATATGTCATCACGAGAAAATGAAAAACAATTGTTCTTAATCATAAAACAAAAACCTTCCATGTCCAAAAATCAAACAGAGTCAGTATTCCTACTTATAGCAAGTACATAGTAGCAATTATTAAGTTTCAAAAGCATGCCTGAAGGCAAAGATAAATGAAATGTCCCCACAGCTAAAACAACAACTCTTGCTCCATTGCCTACGCACAGGTCCACTTCACACTTTGCCAAAGTTCTACTATTTTTTAGTCCCTGCACATTCACACAAATGTGAGAACCACAATTAGAATCTAATACCCAAGATGTAGAACTAGAAGTAGCAACATTTACTTCTATAGCATAAATACTTGAAGCAAAAGTGTCATTACCCTTCTTCTTCTTCTTCAGATCTTCCAAATATTTCTTGTAGTTTCTCTTCAGTGACCTAACTCATTACAATAATGGCAAAGATCATCATTAGAAGGACCAAGCTTAGTTTTGGGGTTAGGATTAGGCTTATTCCGATTCTTAATCAAACTTTTGCCCTTACCCTTCCCTTTACCATTGCCTTGTTTCTTAAAACCTTTCCATTGCCTTGTTTCGTAAAACCTTTCCCCTTTTAGACCATGAGGACCTTAGGGCATCCCATGCATCTCAATCAAAGATTTATTCAGATTATGCATATTATAGTTCATAACAAAAGTGTCATATCATTTGACAGAGACTGAAGGATGATGTCAGTAGCCAAATCTTAGCTTATAGAAAATCCCAATCTTTCCAAGTTCTCAACAAGGCCAATCATCTTAATGACATGTGGGCTGACTGGGCTCCCTTTTGCCAACATGCACTAAAAGAGAGACTTCATAGTTTGATATCTCTCAATTTGTGTTTGTTCCTGGAACAAAATTTTCAAGCTTGTAATCATCTCATAAGCTTCCACGTTTTCAAACTGCTTTTGCAAGTCTGGGTTCATAGTTGCCAACATGAGACAACCAACATCAAGGGCATCATCCTCATGCTTCTTAGAAGCATTTCTTTCAAGAAGGGGAGCAGTGGAAAGAGGTGCCCTTTTAGGGAGTGGTTTTTCAAGGACACGGTCCTTCTTTTCTTGCTTGAGAACAATTCTCAAGTTTCTATACCAATACAAAAAGTTTGATCCATTCAACTTGTCCTTCTTAAGGACAAATTATAGTGAAAAATGAGATGAAGTGTTGATGGTCATGATTATCTACAACACAAATATGCAACTTTTTGGTGACATGTTTATTAATAAAACCCAATTCTTAACAATTAAGAAGCTCCTACTATACCCATATAGCAAATGTCCCTCAAAATGAGTATAGTGGTCTAAGATCCATATTTCACCAAGACCCAAGTGAGCTTCAGATCATTGCTTGAATCTTAGTTATTTAGGTAAGCAACTATTTGCTAATTACATCATATATAACTCTTGGTTGTTAAGTGACATCTAATGTCTCGACTCCTTACTACACGCCTCAAGGTTCAAAATCGTTTTGGTAACCACATTAAGTAAACCAATCCTCACTTATAGGTAATCGTTACCCGTCTTATTGGATTTAAATAATCAAGAGCATCTTACTTTGGCAAGCCCACTACTCAACGATTCAAGTCCTTGCAGGTGTAGAATTGGAAAGGCATTAATTATTACCTAATATTGTTGAGGGACTAAGTTGATTATGAAATTGCTATATATATGCATAAAAGAAATTATAACTAAAAGCACGAATAAAGCAATAATAATGTGATGTAGTATGCCCCCTAAACTATGAAGATCTAATCTCCAATATGAATGTCTTGTAGCAAATGGATCGCCATCCTCATACCTTCACTCCAATCACTTTGATTATTCAAGTAACTTGAAAGGTACAACATTACAATTGAAACTAGTAATAATCTAATTATTACATAAAAAACATAATGACACGCAAGCTGTATCCAAAATTACATAATACATAATGACTTGCAGGCTGTATCCAAAACATAAAACAACTACGGGTCATACTATTCACCACTTGTAATCAAGGCAAGATATCAAATATCTAATCACATAAAACACCAAACATAAGAAAACACGTGATTGACATAAAATATGAAATTTGGCGGGGGTCAGGGGGTCGAGGGACAGCGCCCCTCACGGGAACTAAGGGACAACTGATTAATCTTATTAATTCTATTTGCTAATTAATCTTATTAATTTGAAAATTATTCAATCACATTGAATTATCGAAAACCCCCTCTTTCAATCATATTGAATTATCGAAAAACCCTAATTTCATGCTTTTTAACCGAATTCAATTTCAATAAACACAAGTGGATCTGATACCACTGAAGGTGTTTTTGGACAATCTACATCAATAAACGTCACAAGTGGGAATCCGAAACACCAAGACCCCTGTGAATATTGAAACCAAATCATGATATATACATTTATACAGTGGAAATAGAGAGAGGAGTTGTTAGTGTCGGGAGGAGCACATCAAATGTCACGCCTTTATCAGTATCCACACACTCGCAAGACTAAACGCCCCACTCTGATGTGCTAGCACCAATCTCATCCCTCTCTCTCTCTCTAAAGGATGACATCCATTAGGGTTATTTTTGATCTGATAAAACTCTTTTATCTCTTATCCCATATATCCATATATATATATATAGGAAAACCTTAAGGCCCAAAGCCCAAATCTGAATTAGGTTTATTGATTGTTTAGTCTCCTTGGTGTGCGACCCTGTAGGCTTATTTAATATTAGTAGCAGGCCTAAACTTCTTTTAGGTCCACAAGTTATAAGTGGCTTCTAGCAAGACATTATAACTACCCAATAGTAAATAAGGTCAGAATACGCACTTCTTGAATCACAACTGATAAATTAGAGTACATCTTATAATTGGTTCGTAGGGCATACATTAACAGTTTGCACTCATTTTGCATATATTAATTTATAGACCTCGTAAATATCTTTCTTTTTGAATTCTGAGTTGTTGTCATCGTTGTCACAATCTAAATTTGAGTTTAGAAAAACATCTGTATTTTTGTTGTCAATTTTTTCACGATTGCTACTAAGGAAGCAACTAGACTTTTGTTGTTTAAAGCAACTAATGCAATGTGAGTGCTCACAATTTATTTTTCGTTTCCATACTCACTTTCATTTTTTTTCAAACTAAGTGCTAGTGTAAGACTTCCTTTTTCTCCTTTTAAGAGTGTTAACACATTCCGCTTGCATGTGTCCGAAACCTTGACATTTATGACATTGTATCTTCTTTGTTTTTGCTTGTTGTTTGAAGTTATTATTGGAAGGAATCCCACCATTCTGTTTGAACGCAAGTATATCTTTCTTCACCTTCTTTAGCCACTTGCTGAAATTTCTTATCAATAACATAATATCTTCATCCTCATCAGATTCATCTCCTAAATCATTCACGACTTTACCAACTTTGACTTGCAATGTCAATCCTTTGCTCTTCTCACCGTTGTCTCTCAATAAATTCATCTTAGAGTTTCTAAGAATCTCAATTACCTTATCCAAAGATAATTCATTGATATCACGAGCTTCTTCGATGGCTACAATTTTCAGTCTGAATGTCAGAGGTAGTGATCTCAAAGTTTTCTTTACAAGTTTCATATTTGAATATTTCTTCCCAATTTGATGTGCTTGGTTGACAATATCACGCAACCTCTCATGGAAGTCTCCAATAGTATCGCTTTCATCCATCTTAAGCTTTTCAAATCTAGTGGCCAATATCTGAAGTTTCGATGCTATCACTAATTTTGATCCCTCATGTATTGTTTGTAATGCGTCCCATGCTTCTTTTGCTGATTCACATGCAGAAATCATACTAAAGCGTCTTTCATCGACAGCATTGAAGATTGAATACAGTGCATGAGAATTGCTAAGTGCTCCCTCTTCTTTAGCTTTTGTCCATTCATATGAATCTTTAGGTACTACTTCATTCTTTTCATCAATCATCATTAGATGTGTCTAGCCATTCAACACTAAAGTCCATGTCATAGTTCCTTGTGCTTGAATGAATACTTTCATTATTGATTTCCAAGCAAGGTAATTCGAACCATCTAGTAACAAGGACCTAATGATTGATGCCTCTTCTTTTGTATCCATAATTACGAAACATAGATCTACACCAACTTGACGTATCAAGTTTTGATTCGGTGAACCTTGCTCTGATACCAATTGTAAATCAGAAAGGATGTAGTTTCACATTAATTCTGTTTCATCTATAGTTACTATGAACTGTATCTATGGTTGCTTGATATAAAGCAACTGTGTTAGCAACTATAAATTTTCTAACACGAACAAAACAGAAAAAATAAATGCAAAATAAACAAATTAACACTCAAGATTTGATAATACAGTTTAGCACATCTTGCCTACATCTGCAGAGTCCTCACCCAGCTTAATAACTTCCACAAAAGAACAACAATAGTTTTACTCAAGGCTTTACAAAGCCGACTCATCCTACCCTTGACACAATCCCTCGTCCTCACTACCCGTGAAAGTAAAGCACATCCAATAACACGACCAACTCGTGTTGACCTTAACAGAGGATTTTCTCAATAATGTTTGATAATAAAAAGGAGAAAATGAAACAACTCAAGTAATTGAAACAATAAGGACATAAACAAAGACGCTTGAGAAGAGAAAAAAACTCTCCTAACAATGTAGCTTCTTTAACGAAAGAATAGGAAGTTGTCCACCAAAAATTTGTTGTGAACCTTCGATAGTGTCACTGTAATTTCCCACGCACAGTAGCCACAAAACATATCAAACCAACAAACGTTTCATCACCGAAACGTCATACACGAAGTTTTTCCCGCAACTACACCAAAAACTACTGAAAGTTTTCACGCGAAATACCATCATCGACAACCCTACAAAGTCACGCAGCCTTTAAAGGAAAAGACAAACAACAAATTTGGACAGAATCACCAAAATATTAGCTCACAAAAATAGTTTTAGATTCATGAATTTCCAACTGTCAAGTCAACATATTGTAGTCATTTTTTCACGCAATTCAGCTTAGAAAATTCACGCAATTGGTGGAGAAAATGAGCTGTCCAGTATAAATAAAATCACCAAAAAATCAGCTACCTTAGATAGCCATTATTCCCAAAATAGGCTATCAAAAAGAGTCAAAAATTACCAAAAATCTACATCTTATCTTAGTCAAGATATGGTGATTTGATTCCAATTAAATCCTATAATGATTGGAATTTTTATCCCAAATAAACCTCATCTTCAAAGAATCCCACATAGAGTAGAATACTCATCATGGTGAAATTCCTAAATAACCAAAAGTGTCCAATTATAAATAATGCCCAAAATATTATAACACATATCTTAACATATGAAATTCAGTTTATATCTCAATCCACTATCAATGAATTGCTGGACAATCAGAGTTGAGACAAAACGCATCCTTTTGCAATCTCTGTTTAGTTTTATGGGTTTCAATATCGTGGGAAGTAAACAAAGCATATAGAGGAGCTATGAGGCTTCAGATCTTACGGAGAGGCTGCTGATGTGGTAGGTTCAGGTGCAGAGGCTGCTGGCTATAGTAACTGTAGGCAAGGGTTGTGGCTGGCTATGGGGGCTGTGGGGGCTGTGGGGGCTATATGGTGGCTCTAGGTTGCGACGACTGGGGGTGGAGGTTACGACAACTTCTCGTCTGTATGATTGCTTATGCCCAAAGTTGCCTACTGCCAGGCCCGGTCTTGGACAGAGACAAGCAGGGCACTTGCCCAGGGCCCATCAACAAAAGGGCCCCCTCTTGGAAGCTCCTTGTATTGTTACAACTATTAAGTTAACGTTAACTAACATATCAAAGAAGAAGAAGATATGTTAGAAAGAAGAAATGGCCACCGAATCTTCTCTTGTGTCTTGTGTGTAGTTTTCTCCGCATCATCTCTCATCTCTCATTGCTCTCCGTTCTTCCTTCTTCAACGTTAACTAATAACGTTATCATAAGTTAACGTTAACTAACTTATGATAACTTGTAACGTTATCATTTACCATAGTTATAAATAGTTTTGAAGAATTTAGGTATATTTTGACCCTTTAATTTTTTATTTTCATCAACATATGTATTTAAGATACTCCAACTCAAAAATTAACAGTAAAAATTTTCACGATTATGTCTTCTAAGTTTCAAGTGTAATTTAAAGGGAAAGTAAAGTTTATAATTTTCTAATTTATTTTTAACTTGTTAAATATTTGGATATGTTATAATTAATTTGTAATTGTCATTAACGTAAATATTATATTAGCATTTTAAATCATAAGATTAAGATTAAATGATATTGTACTTATTTATGTTTCTCTTTTTTTATTTTTAGATTACTTATTATTTATAAAAATAATTAAATATTAATAATTAATTAATTTTTGTAATTGTAATTTTCATTATACTTTGCCACAAGTAATTTAATAATTGTTAGATTTGTGCTCGTGTAGAGTTCATATAAGTTTAGTAATAGTATGACTAAATCAAATAATTTAAGTTACTCAATTCAAAGGCTACATAAATGGTTTCATTTATTATAAAAATACGTATGATTCTATTAAACATGAAATAATAATAATAATAATCAATTATTTTCACAACTTAAATAATAGGATAATATTTGACTTGGGAAATTTAGAAAATTTAATAACTTAGAATATTTAAGTTTATATGTTTATATATTCTTAATTTATTTGGGCCCTTTTTTTGTTGTCCAGGATCTATAAAACACGATAAGAACAGCCCTACCTGCTGCATTTCAATTTATATCTAGTCCTTTTTTTTTGCATTTAAATGTTTGGATTATTTGAATTTCACCCGGTATTTAACAGATATTTTGGTTGACATGAAATGAGATATTTTGTAGCGTTTTCCAGCACGAAATTCAAACTTTCCTTCCCTTTCAACGCGGGCGTCGGCATAAATGATTAGGTTTCGATAACTTCTACAGCAACTTGCGCTCAATCACAAACTGAGGGTCCATTAAAGGATGAAATTGTTTATTGAATTCAAGTTCCATTACTAATAAATATATTACACACACACACACAGCTATTAGTTTGACGATTCAATTGAGTAATTGCCTATTATCAAAACTTTTATTTTGTTAGTTAAGATCTTTTCAAATGCCCACTTGTCCCCCTTCCCTCATTCACTTTATCAATTTCTTCTGCAAATAAGTCAAAAGTTCCTTTTTTTTTTTTCTTTTCTAGTGTTTTATCATGTACAATGTACCATTAATTGATAATTAATACAATGGATCCTTCAAGTTTCAACTCAATCCCAAAGCTTCATCCCAGGAGTGATTTTGGAAACCGACTCTCCAATTTCAAATGAACTAAAATCCTTTTGTCACTTACCCTCTCTCATGTAACTGCATATCTGGAAACTTGTTCTAACGGTTTAACTAACAGCTCATAGTCATAGCTAGCTGTTCCTTAGGATTGATGTTCTTATAAATTAATCAGGCGGCGGTCGGCCTTTAACACACTGTAATTCGCAATAACTGCTAAAAAGATCGGACAAAAGTGTTAGTCACTTAAAACAACACAAGATGCCAAATTAATGAATGCCAAGTTGGGGGCAGTCACCTTTCGTCCGTTACGTTCC
>JANQBM010000005.1:41944023-41955242 GCA_025594535.1 Erythroxylum domingense | reverse complement strand
GAAATTAATTGAACTAATTAATTAATTTTAAATATTAAATTAAGAGTTGAATTAAAATTCTATGTTAGTAATATTTTATTTAGCTACAATTACGTATATTTTATAGTTATTTTTAAAGAAAAATTTAAAAGAAAATTTTGTGGATTCTTGATAATTTTTAAAAATTAAAGAAAAATTTAAAATTTTAGTACTAAAAATTGAAAAAGTGAAAAATTGTCAAAAAACCTTTCATTTAGTCTTTTTATATAAATAAAATATATGAAATATTATTGATATAATAAAATATAATTTTTATAATTAATTGAATTAATTAATTTGATTCAAACCTCAAATTAATTTTGTCATTTATGTTTTACAGTTATTTTTTAAAAGTTTAAGTCTTAATAATTTTTAAAAATTAAAAAATTAGTTAAATTTAACTTTTAGCGCTAAAAATTGAAAAAGTGAAAATAGTAAAATATGGTGTGCCGTTGGATTGGTAATTCCAGATCCATGATGGAGACTAAGAAACCTTAAGGGGGCCCAGAAGCCGATTCCAAATTGCCGAGTATCAAAAATTTCGAAACAAGCGGGAATCACATGAGCATGAGAGAGAGCTTTGGCCTTTGAATCCGTCTCAGCGACTAAAGTTGGCAGCTCACCTCTCCGCCACCTAACTCTTTAATCCGCTCTACGCTCCACCTACTTTCCACCATCTCCGATCATGTGGCAACTTCTCGTCGCTGCGGCCGTGGCCGGATCCACTACTCTCGTAGCCAAGCACCTGCTTCACTCCGATAAGTTCGAGGAGGAGCAACGGACTGAGAACGATGAAATTGTCTCTTCCGAGTTTCAGTCGCCTGTAGTGACCAATGAGTGTGGGTACGAGAGTAATGAGGAGATCTTTAGGTTTTCGAGCTCAGGATCGAGCGGGAAGAGAACTAAGGGTTCGAGGAAGAAATCCGGCATCTCCGGCCGTCGATTGAAGTACGGAGTTACTAATCAGAGATCTGAAGGCGACGGTACGGAGGGGAGTGGGAGAAGGTTTGGGGTTTGCTTGAAGAAAAGAAAAACTGCTAAGCGTGTGCTTGGATCCTCTTCTTCTAAAGGTTAACTTCTTTTATATAATACAATCTCGAGTTTTTAAAATGTACGAAAATTGAGGGGAAAAAAGAACCCTATAGTGTTGATCGAGCGCAGTTAATGCGAGTTATGGAAGTATACTTTTGCTTGGATACAAAAATTAATAAATAATTAGTTTGTTCCTTTAATGATTACTTTGTAACTTCCATTGTTGCTGATTTCTTGAGCTCTGAATATTTGTGAGATGAAATTCTTTGATTCCTTGGAGATTCGGTAAGTAAATTTGCAGTATTGTTCCGTTTCAATGAATTTGAACGAACTTTTAATTATTCAAGACTTTCCTAACGGGCTAAAACCTTATTATCTTTAGCATGTAACAATGTTGATCATTGAAGTGATGCTGTGGTTTTAAGTACTTTGATTACTTGTGAAGTCTCTGTCAAGTGATGCTGTTGATACCTCAATGTAATGTTCCACAGATGGCTCTTTGTTTGATTGGGGATTGGGTGTGGGAATCATGTACATGATTTCAGCTGAGAAAGTTGAGATCAATAAGCTGAGCAGGGCCATGGATGAGACTTCGAAGGTTGTTCAGGAATTAAGAGCTGAGCTTTTCAGAAGGAAATCAAAAAAGTTTCTTGCAAACTCAGATAATGAGCATCTTCATCTAGAGCTTAATGGACCAAGGATTGGGGCGAAAGATGCAAACAAAATCAAATTGTCTGAGCTCTCCATGACTGATGATGCTGAATGCCCAAGTAGTGTTCTTACGGAAGAGTTGGTTCCTGACGTGAAAGAAATGGATGAACTAGAGGCAGAGCTTGAATCTGAACTGCAAAAACTTTCTTGGTCTCCCTCTGAAGCTCTGGACGATAATGTGATGAAACAAAATTTAGACAAGGTGAACTCTTTCAAGTATCACTCTGATCTTACCGTAGATTAAGTTACTATTTAAAATTCTGCTTGTTTTGTTGGTGCTTTTTTTGTCTCTTTAACTACTATTATAGATAGATTGGTTGCACAAATGCAGTTTAACTTTCAAATGCCATTGTTTAACACTTAGTACTTATAAGATGAACATTCAGATCTAGCGTTCAACATGTGCTTACTAAACCAGCAATGCATTTTATGATAATGAAACTTCAGGACTCATTGTATCATTAACTGGGGATCCACATGTGATTCATTGAGGAACTATAGCATATTTTGTGCAAAGTCCATTCTTTATTTGACCAGGTTAAAAATGTTATTAATTTGGTTCAAATTGTACACTGGTGTGTATACACCATAAAGAGTTCGAACTCTAATGGCTTTTTTCATATTTCTTGGGGCAAAAAGATCTCCACCTGACTCTTATCTAATCATAAGGCAGCAACATTAGTGTTTCAAAAGGTTTTATGTCTAATTTGGAGATTCACATTCTTTTGATAGTATTAAGGTTAAAAAAATGCTCCATGCTCTAATGAATCTATCAGCTCTGAACTACAGATTTCTTTTACCACGAAAATTTTCTGCAGGCTGAGATATCATCTGGTGAAGCAGAACAAGAAACTGCTATTTCTTACCAATGTCATGGGGTATCGCCGTCAGAGCTCGATCAGAAATTATGTCACGTGCTCATTGAACAGCAAGGAAACCAGATTGCGGGGCTGGAATCTGAATTACATTCGGCCCAGTCCAAACTCTGCGAGAAGGAAGCTGAACTCCAAGCACTGAAGGACTGCGTAAGACGCCTGACAGAGTTTTCCTTATCTTCTATATCCGGTAATTTTATCGATTTAACGCCTTTTCTTTTCGTTTTTTATATCATTTCGTCCGAAGCGTACTTGACAAAGTTAACAAAAAGGACAACGTATTGTAGGATAACAATTATTCATCCTCGGAGTACCAGTTAATCTGAAATTTAGTATTGATTCTCAGATGATGAAACAGAGGTACAAGTACGGCAACAATGGATCAGTGAAGGACATAACAGCAGCGAAATCGGATCCGAGTTTAAAAATTCAGTGGTCGGAATGAAAAGACCTATAACCTCTGCATAAACCTCTTAGAGTATAACAGGATAGTGTATATATAGAGTAAGGAAGTAATTTAAGAGGCAATCATAGGATGTCGCGGACTTTCTGGGCTCTTGTGTGTCACACCATATAAGCAAGGCCCTCATGTATATCAACTTGCATTGGCCCAATTCTCTAGTATCTGTAGAACAAGTAGCACTTTAATCCGAAATCTTCGCATTTACTCATGTTTTGTGGTATTCATAGTTTCTATGCCTAATGTGTACAGATCAACAACTCACGTTTTGCCCATTGATCGTTGATTGACTCGCTAGGCTTGCCTCCTACGTCAAGCCCTTTTTGCCGAGTGTCGGAAAGTAACCTGAACATCAGTTGACGTTTTTGTTCCTGTTCTTGGAAATGACATTAACTGTTGATGTGCTTCATTGTGGAATTACAAACTTACACCGGGCTCCCCAAGTCCTGTGCGATCGAGGAAAGGATGATGTTGGAAACTTACGAACTAGAGATTTTTATAGTGCGTTGGTCGTTGCTTGGGCATAGACAAATTCTGACTGGTGGAGCCACTAATGGGGTGTGGAGATACCCCACTACACTTATAGTTTACTTGCTTTTCACTGTGTAGGTATCCTCTTTATTGCCGAGGTGGGTGGAACTTGTTGGAAGCGCGTCGTCAAAGTGGAGTGACAACGCCGTAAATTCCAAGTACCAAAATTTCAAGGCAGGCATGTAGTTGATGAATGATCTTTTAACCCCATTACTTAGCCTATCAGAACTGCCCAAGATTCCACATATAAGCAGCCACAAGTTGGTGGCCCTTAAACACCACCAATACTCTTTCTGTGCAGGGTATAGGCCAATTCGAAGGCCGGGCAAGTTAGAAATGAATGTTTGTTATGAATAAGCAACGTAAACAACCAATTGTTGGGCTAATACGTATGATGTGATACCCAAATGATGTTTGGTGATTGATACTTCTCAGTGACAGCTCCGTTTTGGGTCAGTAACATCTCCAACCCTACAATCCTCCTACCAAATATATGTCAATACAGTATTTCGATTACATTAATTTAAAAGAGATTCAATAAAATTACAAAATTCCTAAAACCCCACTCCACGTAGTTTGTAAATAGGATGGTCTACTCCGAGAAAGACAAAAACACAAAGTGATCAGAGCATGTACAAGATGGAGAGGAGAGGAACAGAAATCATCCAGAAAGAATCCTAAAGCCTCAGTCAAGTCGGAATCCAAAAAAATCTTTTGCTTTCCTTACCGTCAGATTTCACCCTACCGTGTACGGTCCCAAAATCACCAACTACTGACCTAAACGTATAACAAAAACATAAAGCCTTCGCAGGAAAACTCCAACGACCAGTGAAACCCCTAACTCCGACATATAAAACCACACCCAACACACTGATTAAGGTTTCTATTTCTGCATAGGTGTGAAGAAATGAAGCTTCCGGCAAAACGCATTTCGAGTCCGGGTCGGGCGGAGAAGTACCCCCCACCGTTGATGAGGTTTTTGAGAACCAATGTTGGGAGCAGAAGCAGAAGTCGGTCACGTTCAAGCCCAATGTTTGTTAGGAAGAAGAATACAGGTATGGAAACTACACAGGAGCCTTCCTCTCCAAAAGTGACTTGCATGGGTCAGGTCCGAGTGAGACGGTCAAAGCAAGATAAGACCCGACGCACTAAACAGAAAAGCCGGTGCAGATGGATCCGAAGCATCTTCTTTTGCCACCATGAAAAGGCGAAGCCCAAGCTTAAGTGTTTTAGACCCGCTTGGTTTAAGTGGGTACTATTTTTTCGTCCTGGTTTAAGGAGAAATCCTGAAATTGGTGAAGACACTTCAAGGATTGGACCAGAGTTTGGTCACAGAAGCAGTGGAGGTGTTTTCCAAAGAAGTAGTGAAGAAGATGAGGAAGATGACGGAGAAGAAGAAGAAGAAGAAGAATTGCCCAGTGTTTATATTTCTAGTGCTGTTACACCACCAAAAAATGCTTTCTTATTGACTAGATGCAGATCTGCACCGTATCGATCTTCATCTTTAGCTTGTAGATTTTGGGGCTCACCTTTAAGCAGTGAAGAAACAGAGTCAAAGCAAAAAACGGATCTTTATGAGAGCCCAACATCGAAAAGAGATTGTGTTTACGCAGAGTCTGATCAAGAATCGCAATTGGATCCAGAAAGCCCGGAAAAAATCACGTTTTTTAGAGAACTTGAGGGTTCAGTTACTTCAATTAGAGAAAGAATGATGAGAACTGCAAAAATTGAAGATTTGAGACCAGAGCGTACTGGGAATTTGCACCCTTTGATGCTCACAAGGTGTAAATCAGAACCAGCTAGAATTGCGAAGAAGCTTGATCCAGAGATGACTTTCAGGAAGAAGGGAAGATAGGGTTTCATATGATTAATTTAATTGCATAGTTTTAACTTTTTTCTTTTGATTTTTAGTATCTTACTACTGCGTTCATCATATAATACATATATATTATTTTTGGTAAACTCAATTAAATATATTTTCTCAAACATGGAAATCATAATCAAATTAGTAGAAAGTCTTCCCTTTTGTATTTGTCATATAATATGCAGAGGAGAATCTCAACGGGTCGCCTCTCTGATAATAAAAAAATAAATGGCTGAATTATGGTACAATAAGAAACATGGTATACATTGTTGTTGTTGTCTGTGTTTTGATGTTCATCTTTTTCAGTGCCACTGCTCATGGGAAGTTGTATTTTATAACGTCTTTGGCAATTTCATGTAACTCTTTGTCAGTCTTTCTTTTACTTTTCTGTTTTGCTGTATGGATTTGCTTCTTCTGGGTGATGCAGTCTTTTAGTGTTTGTTTTAAGTTCCCTGACCAGCTTTCAGTTTTGGTAGAAAGTTTATAATATCTGCATTAACCCACCTTTTATCTTCCTCTTTTGAAGGAGTTCAACTTTATTTAAAGTAAGGAAAAACTATACTACTCTGTGTATTAGTCTTACAGCTAGATTGAGTTGGGTTCTTTCTCATCTGAGAAGACTTGAGGTCAAAAACACTGAAGTTTGTGGCTGAGCTTTTCAATGATAAGAAGAATAGTCAAAACAGATCGGCTGTGAATGGTTGGTTGGGCGTCTGGACCATGAAGATTAAAGAACTTAGCCCCATCATTGATTTGTCGTGTTTGAGAGTGACCACCATTGTGGAGGAAAGGACTTGGGTTGGCTGACCTCTGTATCAGGACAGCGTTTCTAATGTGAACTTTCACAAGCCAGAGGCTTTTACAGTTGGAATCTGGGTAGAAAGCTGTAAAGATGTTGGAGAAATATAGATGAAAAACACCACCACCACTTTCTGGGCAATTTGTATTGAAGAGTTCAGAGCCCAAACCTGGAACTGAGTTTGGCCTTTTAGGGCAGGGTATGCAAACATTGATTCTGAAACGAGTTAGTGTGATTTTTATTAATATTGTTTTATACAAATAATATTTTTTATTACTTGTACTACCAAACTCTGTTCTATGGAAAAAGAGGCAACAGCTTTTCATTCACAAAAGCCTTTTTTCTCTGGGCTCTTTGTAGCTGTCCAAGGTTCTACTTCCACACGAAAATGACATATCAACTGGTAGGTTGCCTGTTTATTACTAGTAGGAGTGTAGGACTCGAGAGGCTATTATAGCTGTGAATTTCCTCCGGTCACAGTTGGGGAGCTTGGAAGCCATATGAGTACCAAAAGGACCAAATGAAATCCCCTGGTTCTTTTTTCTTGTACTAATTTTGTGACTTTTTATTCCAACCATTCATTTATGTGGGTTCTACAAAAGTGGATGGTTGAGATAAAAGGATACAAGGTTGGTACAGAAAAAAGAGAACAGAAGATCAAGTTCCCAAAAGGACAGGGATGGTAACTATGTCGGAGTTTACTTTGACCCGAAATTAGTAGACTTGATTCGAGTTAATTGAGATTTAGGCTGAATTTAATTTTTTCAAATTTTAGATTTTATTGTAAACTCAAACTCAGAAGTTTAGGCTCTACTCAGAACTTCAATATTCAACTCTTATGCATTTCTTTGTCACCATTTGTCACCATTGTATGTTAAATTCTTCATCGTCTCTTTTTTGGGTAGTGATGTTTAGGACTTGTATGGTTAGATATTAATTAATGCAATGGAACGGAATGGAATAGAGCGGAAGGGAACGATTTATAATAAAATAGAATGTAATATGGTGAAAAGATGTTGGGGAGGGATGGAAGGGTTCACAATGTAATGTAGTGAATCATTGTTTAGAAGATGGATGGATTGGAATGTAATATATAATAAATGACTATTATATTCCTGATATTAAAATAGTTATTGCAAGAAGTTTAACGCTATGATTTTAAAACAGAAGTAATGTCTAATTAAAAAGTCACGCACAACTGTGACAAATATTTTTTTATATATTTTCTATTTTAAAATAATAAAAATTTTAATAAAAGTTTTATTATTTTATTATTAATTATATACAATTTATTATTAGTTATTTAATAAATTTTATTCTATTATATATGACTTATATTTAAAAATTATTTATTTATATGAAAATATATAAAAAAATTAAAGAATAAATTTTTATATATTTTCTATTTTGTTAATAAAAATTTTATTAAAATGTTTTTATTTTATTATTAATTATATACAATTTTTATTAATAATATAAAAATATTATTTTTAAATATTATTTTCAAGATAAGGAGAAATAATATAAAAATATTATTAATTATATACAAGAGGGTTAGGATTAGAAGAAATTATTAGTATTAAGAAAAATTATTGAGGGTATATTAGGTAGTATGTATTTATTAATTTACGTTCTATCTTAAACTCCCAAAACGGAGGTTTTTTATTTTCACTATTTAGGATAAAATAGAACGTAACATGAAACTTTTCGCTTTCATTCCATTATAAAACTCTCAACTAAATAATAAAATTGTGTTACATTCCATTCCGTTCTATTCTCCAAACAAACAGAGCTTTATGCTCTTGAGGAAGAAGTCCTAAAGCTTCATAGGTTCAATCTTTTTTAGCTTAGTAAAAGGAAAGATATGTTTAACTCGAATTTGGATCCTCTGTTTAAAATAATCATGTCCAGTTATATCCAATGTCCAAAACGCTCATCTGTTGACAATACATTCCCATTCCTGTCCAGCCATGGCCCAGCTGCATATCCAGCAGTAAAGTAGCTATTGAAGTTGATCAACTCTTTTAGACTTTGAGACATCCATGGAAGCTCACCCTTATGGGCATGCAAGCTCCATACCGTACAAAAGGGGTCAATTCAAAGACAAAAATGTTTGATAATCACAACTTTGTTGGCTCCATCCAATAATATCCCACTTACAAATGAATCACTTCTTAGCTGTTTCTACTTATTTGGACAAGCCTCTTGACTTTCTTCTCCATTTCCCTTTTCATTTCTCCTTTATATTCGTATCTGAAAAAAATGGAAGAAAAAACAGATTGTGTATGTTGTTTCTGGGCTGCTGTCAACTCATATTTGTTCCTTTATATTCATATTAAAATTGTCTGTGATTCAAGCATATCTATCCAACCAGAACCAGTGCCAATATTGCACATTAGGCCCACTACTAATAATCCCCAAGAGATTAGTTTTTGCATTCCTCAACTGAAACCTGCAGATTGATTTCACCCTTCATCCACTTCTAACTAGACAGCTGTCACCATTTTCCTGTTATAGGTATCACTGTATCAGATACTAATCTACATATACATATATAATGGAGGGAGGTATCACTGTATCAGATACTAATCTACATATACATATATAATGGAGGGTCATATTCATTAGAATTCGAAAATTTTAAATTTAAGATGTTAGGTGTGAGTAATGTGAAGTCCAGCAAGAGAGCTAAATAGGATGTCCCTCAATAAGACATTACAATAATACACACATGGAGCTGTCTACACCATGGATATGCATAAATGAGAAAGAAATAATGAAAGAATTAAAACCAATAAGAATATCTTTAGATATATGGGCAATGTTAGAGCAAAATAAATGTTCCAACCGAACACATCAACATCATTACCTTGCAACTCATTGCTGTGTCGATTATGACGGTCTAAATTTGCTGAAAGGTTGATATAATATTCCCTCAACTGTGTGCACCCTACCCTCTCCTATGACCCTTTTCAATCTATAAAATGATCATATCCATGTTGTATAGCTTTGTTTACTATGAGACTAACTCAATCTTTTCCTTCCATGGAGATCAAGTCAACTGTAGCAACCATCTTTGTTCTCTTTCTCCTTTCTTCGCCTTGTGCTTCAAGAGGTTTGTAGTTCTTCAACTTAGTGTGTGCATATGGCATGATGAATGGTTTTGTTGGCTAAAATGGAAAAAATTGTCTCTTTGGTCCAGGGGTGGCTGATCCAGAGGTGTATGAAATTGATTATAGAGGACCAGAGACTCACTCCTCGATGCTCCCTCCTCCTGGTCATTCTCGTAGATGGCCTTGGATTCGTCGAGGGGGCCCTTTTGCATCTCCCTCCCAAGGTTTTAGAGATGGTAACACTAGAGGAAGTGTAAGAACACAAAACCAAGATGATGATCTAGATTAAATTATATTATTTGATTGTTTAAGGTGTCACTGACTAGTGACACAATAAATCTGTTTCATATATCATTGGGATCCCATGGATTAAGAAACATATGCGATTCTACAGCTTGACTTTTACAGTCTTCTGACAAGTGGATGCACTAGCAGTTAGTTATATGATCAGATGACTTTATTGTGCTTTGCAGGAGAAGAAAATTCATGGATGATCCACTTATGGTGTTGGATTTTGCTAGTTTTTTTTTTTTGTCTAAAGCCATTACAGTTTCTTCTCATTCTCAGCATTACATATGAGAATGAGGAGAGACATTCTTATTTTAACTTTTGTCTATCTATCTATACATTAGTGTCATTTGTTGATGTTACCAAATCATCAGAAGTAGACGTTACATCACATTATGAGGAATGGCCTCTTCAGAAGATTGAAAAATCGCTTGTGGTTATGCTTTTGGATTTGTAAGCTAAATATCAAGCAGAAAGGGCTGCCTAATCAATCCCATCTAATTGCCATAATCATGATAGCTGTTGATTGAGTTGTGAAATCTGCTTCTTCCTATAGTCGTTGGGATAATTAGGAGGGACCTGTCAATTCGAAAACCTAACTGGGTCTTATGTACGATACTCATCACTTCAATTACCAGAACGATTATGGCCATTTGTTTGTGTGTAAACTATTAAAGCCTGTGAGCACATAAAGGTGTCAATTTTGCACCTTACTATGGCATTGATTGGGAGACACTGAATTTGACTGGCAGAACCATCTGCATTTACTTAGATCCATTCGCAATTTCTAAGTAAATGCAGATGGTTCTAGGGTTACATGCAAAGTTATGATAAGGGAGAAGATTGTTTTTGTTAGAGAAAATACCTCGAATCGGATCTCGGTTGAATTTAATAGTCCGAAGAAATAATAACAAAAAATAAAAAAATGCAAAATAAAATAGAACTGGACACAAGGATTTACATGGTTCGATCAATGTAACCTATGTCTACAATCGGAAGGTGAGCCAAATTCACTAATATGTGAAGAATGTACAATAATTACAGAAAGCTAGCACAAGAAGCATTTTAATCAGAAAATTCCCAAAAGGAATTTAAAAAAACAAAAGGATGAGTGATGCGAGCGATGGTTTTGAAAGAAGAAAATGGTGTAGAGAGAGCTTCTGTTAATTTTGCCACAAATCTTCAGCAAAGGTCAAACATAAATTTGGCCAGCCAAAAATTTCCAAATCGTGCAGACAATTTCTACTACAAGCCAAATGTGGGAGCACACATTTGTTGACCTAGAAAACGTGAAACAAATAATTTGGAGGAGGCCAACATCATTTGCTCACCAAAATATTGACTTGGATGCTTTTGAGAGACCAAGGCACCCAACTTTTCAACAAATCTCCACCTTGATTTGGTCTCGAACAATTAGTGATCTGCTTCACCTTCTCTAGCATTGCCCTAAAGGGCTTTATCACCAACTATAAATACCGATCAAGTCCAAGCATTGCTTGAACTTGTAAACTAGAAGAGCCTTCGTAAA
>JANQBM010000005.1:41884146-41895161 GCA_025594535.1 Erythroxylum domingense | reverse complement strand
AAATATGAGAAAATAAATATTCAAATGCTTGATAAACACTTAAAAATATTGTATAAGACACCTAAATACTTTTTGACGCAAGAACTAATGAGAAAGTATGTATTTATAGGATTCCGGGACCCTTACTAGTTCTTGAAGCCAAGTTAATCGTTATATACAACCTAGTGGTTGATCGGTATGTTGAAACTAGTTGTTATTCAATTCATAATATCAGTAATCGTTACACATTGGTTGATTACTAGAGCATGTTGGTTGACAAATATGTCTTTTAAAGGGATATTGGTCAACTAATGTGTTAACAAACACTCCTGTTACAAATTTAAATTACATTGGTTGACCACTTACCTATACGAGTCAACCAACTCTCCTAAAAAATATAATTTTAACAACTTAATTTGTTTAACGCAAATAAAATTAAAACAAATTTTAAAATATCCCCTCAATAGTGTTTAAAAGATCAGGAGACTTTCTTTTAAGAGCAAAAATTTGATATCTCTTAATGAATGAAAAGACTCATGTAATAAAATAAGGTTAAATGTTTATATACTATGAGCCTTTAAAATTACCAAATTAACAAAATGAGATTACAATTAACATGACAAAACATAGAATGACCTTAATGTGTCTTAATCTTCCTTCACTTTTGACTTATCATCTCTTTGAATGTTGCAAACTTCAACTTTTTTTAATAATCCTTGTAAAGTATTTTCCTGAGTTATACATGATTACATCTTGTTTTTCTATAATTTATTATCAAGATAACAAACTTATTAATAGTGCTTATATTTTTTTTATCATCACAACATTGATTAGAACTTCTTTTAGTTCAACAAATTTAATTTCTACTTTTGGTATTGCAAAATTTTATCATAAACTAAATATATTAATTAAATAAAACTACAACAAAATTAATCATCCAGTAAAAATCTCGTTGATACTCAGGATATGGGGAGGTTTAGTTGTACGCATCCTTATCCCTAACTAGTAGAGAGATTGTTTTCGAATGACCAACATGAAAAAATTATAATAAAATAAAATTTTAAATTTAAATTAAATAATAATCATAATCATAATCATAATAAAATAAATAAATAATTATTAAATAAAATATAAAATAAGTAATAAACTAAATAATACGATAAAGATAGACAAGATAAAAAAGTCATTACAAGAAAATAAAATAAAAATAAAATAATAATAATAATAATAATAATAATAATAATAATAATAATAATAATAAGAAGAAGAAGAAGAAGAAGAAGAAGAAGAAGAAGAAGAAGTAGGGAAATGTTTAGGTCAAATCACTAAGAGGTAAGTATACGTATTTGAATGTTTAGGCTAAATATAAGAGGAAAATGATAAAAGACTTGTGAGAATGATAAGGATCTCTTTATATGAAATCATTTATCTGTATCTTAGTATGCCAAAGTTTTTTATTGCGGGCCATGTTTTAGGTAAGTTCTAGCAAAGCATTATCATTATTGATCACCTTTCCCCAATTCCTCCCTCCCTTTTTTCCTTTTACAGTACCTAAGTACAATCTTCTCGCATCTTCTCACTAGAGCGTTTAAGTTATCTCCTCTTAACATATCTAAACTACCTAAATCTTATTTCTCTTAATTTTTCAATAATATTAGTCACCTTTAATTTGTCTCTTACCATTACATTGTTGACCTTATCTCTTATAGTAAGGTTGTACATCCAACATAGCATCCTCATTTTCACCACCATTAACTTATAACTATGTACCTATTTGATGAGCCAAGACTCTGCCTCATAAAGCATGACCGACCTAATCGCTAGAATTTACTTTTAAGCTTGAGTGGTATTTTCTTGTTACATAAAAATCCTTATGTACTTCTCCATTTAAGTCACCTTGATCTGATATAGTGAACTAAGTCTTCATCAATCTCTCCATTTCTTTAGATGATAGATCCTAAATACTTAAAACCCTCTTTTTTGTGGTATAACTTTTGAACTAATGTTTATCTCCACATCGATAACCACCCTACGTCTTAAAAAGTTACACTCTACATACTCAATCTTAGTCCTACTCAATTTAAAGTCATTCGACTCTAACGTATCCCTTCAAAGTTCAAGCTCGATATTAGTACCATTTTTTATCTTATCCACTAAAACAATGTCATTAGCAACTAGCATATACTAAGGCACATCCCCTTGGATATTCTTGGTGAGCTCGTTAATCAATACTGAAAACAAAAAGGGGCTTAAAGAGGAGCTTTGGTATAGTCCAATATCGATAGAAAAATGCTCCACATCTCCTCCTATCGTCCTTATTCTAGTTTTTACATCTTTATACATATCCCTAATACATGTATATAGGTCATAGGAACTCCCCTACCTTTTAAACACCTTCACATGATTTTGCTAGACACCCTATCATACGTCGTCTATCTTAAATCAATAAAAATCATATGTAGGTTACATTATCTTTCCTTGTAATATTCTATTAATCTTTTAAGAAGATATACAGCTTCTATTATAGACCTTCAAGATATAAAGTCAAACTGATTTCTGGGATAGACGCATCCTTTCTCACCCTCTTCTCAATCACCTTTCCTATAACTTTATGATGTGACTAAGTAATTTGATGCCTTTTGTTACAGCTTTGGATGTCCTCTTTGTTCTTATATAAAGGAATTAACATAATAAATTCCCATTCATTCGACATTTTGATAGACTTAATGATCACATTAAAAAACTTGGCTAGCCAAGTAAGACCTCTTCACCTAGGTTTTTCCATACCTCTATGAGTATTTCATCATGCCTTATTGCCCTTTCACTCCTCATCTCCCTCAAAGTTTTTTTTTAATTTCTTCCTTTATAGGCTACTGACAACAAGTAAAATTATGATACCTCTCGAACATGCTAAGATCACCTAAATAATTGTTATCCTCTATGCTTTCATTAAAAAAGGCTATATAAGTAACTCTGTCATCGTCTCTTGTTGTCAATTTTAACTATGAACACCCATCCTGCATCATTTTAGCTATAAACACCCACCCTGCATTAGCTATGAGAAAAGTATCTCGCTTTTCGTTTCCTAGCTCTCGTTAACTCAAAATATTCGTTTCTCCATCTTTAGTATCCAATCGTCTGTATAATTTCTCATAAGCTCTACTTTTAGCTTCTTAGATTATCTTCCTCACCTTTTTCTTTACCAATTTATAAGTTTCTCTATTAACTACTCTCTTTACCTTTATAGTACTATCCAATAGAGTTTTATAGGCAGTCTTATTGATCATAACATTTTCTTTTACATCTTCATTCTACCACCAAAACTCCCTCTTACTACCCCTAGATTCTTTAAAAATACCCAGGGTCTTCATAGCTGTATTTCTTATAAGAGTTGATACTCTCTCCCATATCTAGTTTATATCTTCTTTCAATTTCCATTCTTCTCCATATATTACTCTATCTCTAAATGGTTTCACCGTATCCCTTTCCATATTCTACCATTTGACTTTGCTACACCTCCTAGGACTTTTCTTCTTTCTCAAGTCCTTAATAATAAGATCCAAAACTAATAATCTATCCTGAGTTGATAAGCAAACATTATATATCACCTTACAATCCTTGCAGCTAGGTTGATATATCTATCTTATGAGTAAATAGTCAATTTGAGTTTTTATGGTTCTGTTATTAAAAGTCACCAGTGCTGCTCGTTTTTCTTGAAAAAAGAGTTGGCTATTACCAACTCAAACAAATCTAACAAAGTAGTCCCACTATTATTCCTTTCGTTGTAAGTCCATGAATATACATTTGAAGTTACCCCTATAAGACTATTAAAGTCTCCTCCTAGAATAACTCTCTCATTAGGGGGGATCTGTTGAATCACTTCATCTAGCTCTTCCTATGATTGGCGCTTAAATTTTATGTTCAACCCTACTTAAAGTGCATAAGCACACATCACATTTAAAACAACACCCTTATTAGAATCTTATTAACTATTAATAAGAAATATAAATAATTTAATTTAATTATCTAGTTATTATATTCATACTAATAATTTTATTTAAATAAAATTATTGGTATGAATATAATAACTAGATAATTAAATTAAATTATTTATATTTCTTATTAAAATTATTGGTATGAAGTAAACTAATTTCATGATGATTCAAAGTTGCACTGTACGTTAACAATCTTTAAATGCATAAATAAATCCACCTAGGTCAAAGTTGCATTATCTTTTGCTTTCCTTAACATACTCAAGTATTCTCCTCCAAATGCCCATATAATGTCTCTTTACCTCTAAATAAAAGGGACGATAGATACTAAAGTGCTCAATTTTGAGATTTGTTTAATTCAGTGTTTAAATTTTCAAAATTTTCAATTAAATAACAAACATTTTGTAATCTTAACAATGAAGTTCAAAAGGTCAATTATGTTAATATTTTGATAATTTGACTAACACAATCTTTTTTGTCTATGACATGTAGGTGTATACATGGAAAATTAATTACCAACTAATCATCCATATGGATTAAAACAATCATTCTATAACTTCTTTTGCACAATGAGTTATGTGTTTTAATCTATGTTGAAGATTAATTGACAATTAATTTTCCATGTGGATACTTACGTGTCATACACAAAAAATTCCATTAGCCAAATTAACAAAACATTAACCAAACTAACATTTTAAATTGAGATGTTATGGTTATAAAAGATTGATTACTTAACTGAAAAATTTAAAAGTTCATGTACTGAGTTAAAAAAATCTAAAAAATTAGGCACTTTGAAATCTATTATCTCCTAATAAATACTACCTAAGTGTTTCAAAGGAGCAATTCAATTGGCAGAGCAAATATTACCAAATGCCTTATTTAAAAGCATATGTTGGAATGCAGTTGTAATTTACTTAAAATTTTAAAGATAATAATTAATTAAAGATAAAATTATATTAAATTTATAAATATTAATTGAGTTTGTCATTAATTTTAAATATTTAATTTATTATATAATTTATATAAAATATATAATTTATAAATGATTGTATAATTTACTCAAAATTACATTTAAACATGATAATTACAAATTTTATTATCAATATTTATTAGGAGAATTAAAAGATTAATTTTACAAGTTCACTCCACGGCGACCTTTTTTTTTTGGGTAGAAGTGAGCAATTAAAAAATTGTTATGTTCTAACAGGTATGTTCTACGCCGAGCAACACTCAAGAGATTTTTTTGAATAAAATAACGAAGCTGTCTAGGGGGTTCTCTAGGTAAGTAATTTTAAAAGGGCTTCTAGAAGTTCAAGTAGTCAGCGCACATATTTGCTTCGCAATAAGTATGCACAACACGACACTATTAAAGGCGGCTAAGCATTTCCTTACAAGCACGAATAATTAGATAGAATTTATCTGTAGGATAAAGGTTGTTATTTACTTTGTTAATAGTTAAAATATTGGAGATAATACATTTATTCTTTTAAGCGTTTTGCCTTTCCACATGTATTTCTCATTTTCATCTAGAATCTTCAGCTATTAGTTAAGCGATTTCCCTTTACACATGTGTATTTCTCATTTTATCTAGAATTTTCAACTGTTAGTGCTGTCACTATCTGATTGGTCAGGATCAGCTATATATATCCTCAATCATTGTATTATCAGACAAAAGGGGAATAAAGAGGAACTTTCCTTCCCTTTTCTGTTTTACACGTTTTTTTGCTTTGCTTTTGAGTTGTAAATCTTGCATGGTATCAAAGCCCATTTTGGGCATACCTATCTTTTCCCTGCATATACTCTGTTCTTCTCTTCTTCAACGTTACATTCAATATGGTAAATTCTTCTTCAAGTGTTACTTCTCCACCAAATACGTTATCCACACAACCTCCCTCTCTTCTTAAAAAGATCAATTTGCTTCTTGATGACACAAACTTTCTACTCTGGAAACAGCAAATCACTTTTGTTACTCGCAGTCAAAATCTGCAACAATATCTTGATGGCTCTGTTTCTATTCCTCCTCAAGTCATTTCTAATGGTGATAATTCAACTCCTAATCCTCTCTATCTTACCTATCTTCAACAAGATGCAGCACTCGCTTCTTAGCTGCTCACTTCTATCAGTCATAATATTTTACCTACATTGGTTGGTTGCTCCACCTCTGCTAACATATGGAGCACTCTACATAAGCATTTTGCTACACACTCCACACAGCGTGTTATGCATCTTCATTGTCAACAACGTTCTCAACGTGAGGCCAACAAGACAATGCGTGAATATCTGTCTGTCATCAAGTCCATTTGTGATCAACTCTCAGGATGTGGAGAAGTTGTGCCTGAATCCTTGCACAAGTTTTCTATTTTGACTGGTCTTACTCCAGATTTTGATGTTGTCATTGCTGTCATCTCTGTAAGCCCTATCCCCCTTGATGTAGAGGCCATCTCTCACATACTACTGGACATGGAAGCTCGTCAAGTAGATTCTCTGTCACTGCACCCCATAACGGCCTCAGTCAACACTGTCACTACATAATCTGTTGAACAAACCCAAACACAATTTTCACCACCCACTCCTACTCCAACTTACCAACCTCTTTCCACTCAGTCTTCGCGAGGAAGGGGACGAGGGAGATACTCTGGGATCCGGATGCAGTGCCAACTTTGTGGATGCTCAAACCATACTGTCCATCGTTGCTTTTATCGTTTTGATCATACTTTCACTGGACTTTCATCAAACACATCCTATGCCAACTCCTTCTCACCTGTCTCGTTCTCTAATTCACCTCCAACTGCACATTACACTCATTTTCAACCCCTACCACAACCTAATGGGTCTGGACTCCTTCCCTCCCCAACATCATACACACCCAACCATACTCCTCCCTCTTTTGTTCAGTTTCCAATGGAATCTTCCCCTATTGCCTTCATCACCACTGCACCTGTATCTACACCTTCTTCCTACATTCAACAGTCTAATGCACAAATGACAGCCTCGGCTCTTCCTTCTTCCTTTGCTGACCAAAATACTACTGAGACATGGTATCCAGATTCTGGGGCAACCAATCATATCACCAATGACATTGCAAACATGCCCATTTCCCTTCCGTACACCGGTCAAGGTATAGTATTAGTTGGTAATGGTGCTAGTCTCCCTATTTCACGCATTGGTCAATCTTACTTTCTTGCTCAACCAAAGTCTGTCATTATGAAAAATATATTACATGTTCCTTGTATCTCTTCCAATCTTTTGTCAGTCTCACAATTTGCTAAGGAAAATAATGTATTCTTTGAATTTTTTCCTTCTCATTGCACTGTCAAGGATCTGGTATCCCAAACTCTTCTTCTTCAAGGACCTGAAGCAGGTGGACTCTACCATCTTCAACTGCCAAGACATTCTTCTCATTTTTCTCAGTCAAGCTCTCTAACATCCACCAATTCCCACAGCAGCCTGCCTCTCCTCATCATTCCATCTTTTGCATCAATCAACATTTACCCTCCACGTCAGATATGAAGTCTATTTTACCTCTATCCAATACTCCTACGCATCATAGGCAATTTTCCCATACACCAATTTCTTTCAATTCTAATGTCTCTGTAACGCCTTTGACTTGGCATCGTAGATTAGGCCATCCTTCTACTAATGTAATGAAGTATCTTCGTATCAATGATAAATCATTTTCTTTCCAATTTCCTGAGTTATGTCAAGCCTGTCAATTAGGCAAATCTCACAAGTTGCCTTTTTCTTTGTCTACCACAACATATACCGCTCCTTTACAATTGATTGAGATTAACTTATGGGGACCAGCACATATTCCCCCTTATGGCAATCGTTTCTATATGGCCTGTGTAGATGCTTTTTCTCGTAATACCTGGATCTATTTCTTACCTCACAAATCTGATGTCTATGCTGCTTATATTCAATTTCACAACCTTGTGGAAAGACAACTCAATTGTAAAGTTAAATCGGTTCAGACAGATGACCTCTCATTCCTTTCTTTCATCAATATGGCATTCATCACAGACTCACTTGCCCACACACTTCACTTCAAAATGGCATTGTTGAAAGCAAACATAGGCACATTGTCAAATTAGGATTAACTTTGTTGGCACAAGCTTCTATGCCAATGACTTATTGGCAAGATGTTTTCTTTTCTGCCGTCTATCTCATTAATAAACTTCCTACTAAACCTTTGAATTTTTTATCCCCTCATGAAACTCTTTTTGGCTCTAAACCTGATTATTCCTTTTTAAAAGTTTTTGGTTGTCGATGTTATCCTCATCTTCGTGCATACAATGCTCACAAATTGGATTTTCGTTCTACTCCCTGCACATTTTTAGGTTACAGTTCAATGCACCATGGATATAAGTGTTTGGACTCCACTGGTCGCATTTTCATCTCTAGACATGTTGTCTTTGATGAAAATGTATTTCCGTTTGTCGAATCCTCTTCTTCAACATCTGCTTCTCCACCTCCACCATCATTCCTCTTATCAATCATGTCTCTTCTCCCAACCATATATCACTCTCTTCAAATTCACTTCTAACTTTACCCACTTCTACCTCAGTTCCTTCTCCAAGTACCCACTCTCTTCCTACCCCTGCCTCTCCACCTCTCACTACTAGTGTTTCTCCTTCTATCTCTTCTGCACCTCTTCTCAATACTCATCCTATGATAACAAGGGCTAAGGATGGTATTTTCAATCCAAAAGCTTTTTCTACTGACCTTGTTTTGCAAGCTCCAAAGCACATTCACTCTGCCATGACTAGTCCATATTGGAGAGCTGCAATGTTCGAGGAACTTTCTGCTTTGCTGAAAAACAAGACCTGGAGCCTTGTTCTTAAACCACTGAACAACAGTGTTATTGGGCGTAATTGGCTTTTCAAGATCAAACATCACTCTGATGGGTCCCTAGCTAGATATAAAGCTCGACTAGTTGCAAGAGAAGACTCTCAAACTGCAAGACTTGATTATTTTGAAACGTTCAGTCCAGTGGTCAAAGTCACAACAATTCGGATTCTCATCTCTATTGCAGTCACACGTGGATGGATGCTGCGACAACTTGACATCAATAATGCCTTCTTGAATGACACAATAACTGAAGAAATTTATATGGCTCAACCACCTGGTTTTGAGCAACTGGACTCAACAGGTCAACCCCTAATTTGCAAACTTCATCGAGCACTTTATGGGCTCAAGCAGGTTCCACGCAAATGGTTTGAAAGACTAAGTACATATCTTTGCTCTGAGTTAGAATTTACTGAATCTGTAGCTGATCCTGCTCTATTTATTCGTTTGGTCAACAATTCCTGCACTTATCTTATTATTTATGTGGATGACATCTTGATTACGGGAGATAATCATCAGATTGTTCAACACATTATTGATCGTATGAACTCAGTCTTTAGCTTAAAAGATCTTGGGACCCTTAATTATTTTCTAGGATTGGAAGCAGATGTGACCACTAGTGCTATTTTTCTTAGTCAAAGGAAACACATTCAGGATTTGTTATCCAAGGCCAATATGCTTTCAGCTAGCTCTTGTCCTACACCTATGGTAATTTCTCCTTCTCTCTCTCTGAAATCAGGTACACTATTTGCTGATCCTACATTGTACAGAACAATTGTTGGCAGTCTCCAATACATATGCCTCACACGACCAGACATTGCTTTCAGTGTTAATAAGGTTTCTCAATTTCTTCAATCACCAACTGACTTGCATTGGAAGGCTGTAAAACACGTTCTTCGATATTTAAAAGGCACTCAGCACTTTGCTCTAAGTTTTACACCTTTTGATGTGCTTGATTTGGTTGCCTTTACTGATTCAGACTGGGGAAGCAGTATTGATAATAGAAAATCTACCTTAGGATATTGTGTCTTTTTTAGTGGAAATTTGGTTTCATGGAGTTCAAAGAAGCACAGAGTCGTGGCAAGATCAACCACTGAAGCTGATATAGGGGAATTGCTAATGTATCTTGTGAATTAACTTGGATACATTCATTACTGACAGAAATGGGTATTACTATTTCTTTTCCCTCCACGATATGGTGTGACAACTCAGGTGCAGTATCTCTATCAGCTAACCCCATCTTTCATGCCCGAACAAAGCACTTAGAGTTGGATTTACATTTTATTCGTGAGAAGGTTTTGAATGGTTCTGTTGAAGTGAACTATGTCCCTGCAGCTGATCAGACAACAGACATAATGAACAAGCTAGTGTCTCAAAATTCCTTTCCTCGTCTGCAAGAGTCTTTAAAACTCATCCCTTTGAGCAATTTGGAGATTGATTATTCAAAAACTTTGACTACTGGAGAAGGGTAATTCATGGAGCATATTGGAGATAATACATTTATTCTTTTAAGTGTTTTGCCTTTCCATGTGTATTTCTCATTTTCATCTAGAATCTTCAGCTATTAGTTAAGCAATTTCCCTTTACACATGTATATTTCTCATTTCATCTAGAATCTTCAGCTGTTAATGCTGTCACTATCTGATTGGTCAGAATCAGCTATATATATACTTAATCATTGTATTGTCAGACAAAAGGAGAATAAAGAGGAACTTTCCTTCTCTTTTCTGTTTTACACGATTTTTTGCTTTATTTTTGAGTTGTAAATCTTGCATAAAAACGAGTTTGATTTAAGTAATACATTTCGAAAGTCTCGATTCTATGCTAAAAAGAGTCTAAAATAAATTCCGAACAATCCGCAAAACAGGAAGGAAGGTAAATTATGTTATTTTTTAAATTTAATCTAAATTGTCTAGATAACGGTTGGGAACAGATAAAAGGAAAAAGGGAAAAGAGCAATAGTGGATACAGGCTGTGTACCCTGTAAGGCTGTAACTGCTACGAGTCTACTACCATCTCGTTCCTGGTCTTGAAAGTTCAATCCGCAGCGTTTCACACCTGCTACTTCTTTCTGGCTGACCCAAACACCCTCTGAAAACTAGAGAAAGCAAAGCGAAAGAGGGTCAAATTGATTCTGAAGAGTCAACGAATCTGACCTTTTTGAAGCGTTGAAAGAGCTCGGAAGATGAGCGTGATCGA
>JANQBM010000005.1:41853592-41864825 GCA_025594535.1 Erythroxylum domingense | reverse complement strand
AATCAATCAAAACTTATGCGTCAAGAGTAAATATTATAAAATTGGCATAAGACGAAACTGAATTGTTTAAGTTTTATATGTACATAATTACTTAAAAGGAATTTGGGAGTTCTGCTGTCATCAATTACTTAAAATAGAGCTAATATTGGCCATAGACCTGGAAGCGAACAACTTATAGGCTGGTCTAAACCTCCGCAAGGCTGGGTGAGGTTGAATACGAATGGAGCGTGCAAAAGAGCGTCCTTTTCGGCCTCAGCAAGTAGACTCATTCGTGATAGTACAGGCATTTGCTTGGAGGTTTTTGTGTAGAATATTGGCTGGTGTTCTTCTATTTCTGCGAAACTTTAGGGAGCTTTTTCTGGACTCAAGCTTGCTTGGGATCTTAGTTATCGTCGAGTTGAATTAGAAATGGATTCTTTAGCAGTGACTAATATTTTGTTCTCCTCAACTAAAAGGACTATGTCTCAAAATCTCCTAATCATGAGTATCAATGAGTTGTTTGCTCGCAACTGGGTAGTTGTACTCGCCATATACAACGAGGATAACTAGTGTGTTGACTGAGTTGCTAATGCTGCTACTCATTTTGAGTTAGGAATCACTAATTTGATATTGTACTTATAGGGTGCCTGTTACTCCTGTTAGAGAATATATCTGAGGTTTGTTTTCTTAGATTAACCATGCAATGCGTTTCGTTTTTCTTTCCTTTTCCTTAAAAAAAAAATGAGAATCTTTTCAAAGACTACGTTAAATGATACACTTGGGTTCATTAAGGATGGACAGACTGGTTACTAGTTATAGCTAGCAATTTATGTAATATTGGGAAACAACTATAGGTGTAGGTACAACAAGCAGCAATAATAATATTTATGTAATTGCTACGAATGTCATCGACCCTTGGAGTTTCTGCTGAACCTGTACATGAAATGACCTTTATCATCATTTGTTTCAATACTAAATCAGGATCTTTGATGCCAGTGAAATGATGGTACATTAATCATTTCTACAGATGAAAAGAGAACTCCCTTTTCTCAAATGTGCTCCTCTCAAATATCTGTTTTATTTATTCTGTTTTAATTATGTTCTATTAAATTTTATTCGTATATTTATATAAAGGGTTCACATAAATGTATGGATAAGATTTAATAAAATATGATAGGAATATTATAATCGGTACAAGAGATCTGATCCCAAATTTACTTGCCATGAAGATAAATGAAAGCATGCACGTACTGGTTGAAAAACGGAACGATATTCATTTCTTTCGTGTCGCTCATTAATTCAGGTCAATATTGGTGTTTTTTGTTTGGTACCGACCACATACGGACCAGTACTATAAATTTTGAAAATGCCAAGGACTTCTTTGCAATTTTTTGAAAATTAATCCTAAACTAAACGACACCCTCCTTTTATCTCTGTGTCACACACCCTCCACTCTCCCGAACCTTCTTCTAACTTCCTTCTCATTTTTCCTCTCTCTCTCTCATCGACTCTGACTTCTTCACTCACCACTGCCATCATTCTCTCTCTCTCATTCTCCTCTTCATCTCTGACGATACTGGTCCCTCTCCAACGGTGCTGCTCTTTCTCTCCTTATCCATGCCAGCATCAAAGGACAAAGATCCTCCCTCGGCTCCTCCCTTCGTGTCCCCCGAAGACATCACCATCTTCAACCCTCCTCTACGAGGACCACCGCACCACGTCATCACCACTGAACATCTGAAGGAGGAGAGAAGGTCGTTGCTCGCCCAGATCTACATGTCTACATCTAAAGCCTGTGACCCGTCACCCAACCCAAAACTCGAAGCTAGTGAATTGTTTTTGGGTGTGTTTTGTAAGTATTTTAATTTTTTCCTGCTTAATGGCATTTTTTATTGTGATCAACTGGATCTTGGATTTGTGAATTGGTTGGGACTTGGTTTTGTGATTTGTGATTTGCGTATATCTGGGTTAGATATTGGAGTTGAATGATCACGGTTTTGTCATTTGTGATTTGAATATTAGAATTGAATTGAATGAGTCACTCACGATGTTGTCTTAGTTTTGTGATTTGTGTGGGTTGGATTGGATATTGGAGTTGAATTATTGTTTGATTGATTTCTGGTTTGGTTATAAAATAAAGATTAGTTTAAGTTTATCCGATTAAGAGAAATTTATGATAAGTTTTTAGATGAATGCAATGCACGGCCTCATGTGAATATGTAATGATGTTGATGAATTGAATTGATTCAATTGAAAGTTTGTAAGTTGAAACAACTTAAATTAAAATTTTAAACCGACAATATTAAAGTCGTAAACTTGCAAAGACTTAAATCATTAATTGACACATTCTTAATACTTGTGAAATGGTATTTTATTTTTAGTATTTGGGTATTGACTTTAGATAAATAATTAGTTGAGTATAAAATTATGCAATTGTAAATCAATAATAATTCAATTGTAGTTAATGATAATAATTGCCTATTTAGGTATTAGTTTTGGATAAATAATTAATTGAGTATAAAATATGTTGAAATTGAATTATTTGTTAATATATATGTGTGGGGTATCATAAATATTTATAATAGATAATGTGTGAAAGTAGTGATGTAATAAATGTATCCCAAAAAGAACTTTTTTTTTAAATTATGAACATTTTGTAGGTTCCAATCATTCATACTTAGACTTATTAATGTCAATTAAAAATTGTAAAAGCAATATATATATTTAAGAACGAAATATAGAATGGTGTATATAATATTATGGTTTGTTAGAAAAGAAAAGAAGATTTAAAGCTTTAAATAAGAAAAAAAAATTTTCGAAGAAATTATATCCTTCAACTTGATTCTCATGTTATGAATATATCCTTCAACATGATCATCATGTTATTAATAGATGTGTATGAACAATTGTATAAGATATGTCATTCATTATTTAGCAATTATGTAAATCATATCATACCCTTCAACTTGATCCTCACGTTTGAAACTTTGAATCGAAATTGTTAGAAATAGAAATTGTTTATATATGTTTTGTGGTTATTGGAAATGGAAATTATTTTATGAATGTTTTGTGATTATTTGGAAATGGAAATTGTTGAAAATTGTTGGAAATGATAATTGTTTTATGAATATTTTGTGATTATTAGAAATAGAAATTGTTGAAAATTGTTATAAATGGAAATTGTTTTATGAATGTTTTGTGATTATTGGAAATGGAAATTGTTGGAAATGGAAATTGCTTTATGAATATTTTGTGATTATTAGAAATGGAAATTGTTGAAAATTATTAGAAATGAAAATTGTTTTATGAATGTTTTGTGCTTATTGGAAATGAAAATTATTGAAAATTGTTAGAAATGGAAATTGTTTTATGAATGTTTTATTGGTTATTGGAAATGGAAATTGTTGAAAATTGTTGGAAATGGAAATTGTTTTATGAATGTTTTGTGATTATTGGAAATGGAAATTATTTATATATGTTTTGTGGTTGTTGGAAATGAAAAGTGATTATGTATGTTTTGTGTAATTAGATATGCCGAATAATTGAATTGTTAGTTTTTAACTTATAGTGAGTTGTGTTCCATGAAATTGAATTATATGTAATGTAATAATACAAAATGAGTTATATTATATAAGATGGATATATATATTGTGTAATGAAATTATGTATTATGTATTTTGATATATGCATTTATTTATTTTCACAAATAAATGGAAGGAAGTTCAAGTACTTCTGATCAACTCACTTTAGGAAGATACAATGATCCAGCTTGGGCTCATGCTAGTATGGTTCCCAGTATAAGGAACCATACTATTTGCTTGTTTTGTAACAAGCATTTAAAAGGTAGAGGAATAATCCGATTAAAAAAATATTTAGCTATGGTTAAAGGAGATGTAGATCCCTATAAAAAAGTAATTCATGATGTGAAATGGAAGATAAAAACATTGCCTGATGAATATCAACATGAGAAAGATAGAAGGGAAAGGTATAATTTTGAAATTGATAGTGGAAATTCGTTTTCTAGTTTCCATTGTGATTATAGAAATATTGAAGGCGGTAGTGGTAGTGCTAGTAATGGTACCAGTAGTATTCCATCTCAGGCTTAAGAAGAAGTAACTGAACTTGATGTGAGGAAGAGAAGAAGGCAGTGACTAGTTTTTTTACACTACGAACAACTCCTAGAACCCAACTCTCAATTCGTAGTGCAATGCAATAAAGAGATGTGGCTCACAATGTCGATATAGCAGTAACTAGATAGTGGTATGATACAGGTTGATCATTCAATACTTATCAGTCTTATTATTTATTAACTTGTGATGGATGTAATAGCCTCTTATGGTCCGAAATACAAAGGTCTCTTCGATTGATGACTTAAGAGGTAAACTTTTGAGTTGTTCTGTTTCTGAAATTAAAAGTTATTTGGCTGAAAGAAGAGTGAATTGGGGTACTTATTGATGTTCAATCATGTGTGATGGTTAGACAAATAGGAGACAAGAGCCTATTATAAATTTTTTGATTTATTCTACAAATGACTCTATGTTTTTTAAATCTATTGATGCATCTGGCCTTATTAGAAATACTGAGACTTTATTTGTGATATTTGATGAAGTTGTGAATGACAATGATTCCGCTTATAAAGCAGCAGGAAAAATGTTGCAGAGTATGTATAATTCATTTTTTAGACTCCTTGTGTTGTATATTACATTGAACTAATGAAGGAAAATATAAGAGATCCTAATTAATTTCCTGTTATTGGTGAAACTATGTAAAAGTTAAAAAGGTGACAAAGTTCATTTATAATCGTGTATAGGTATTGAATTTGATGAGAAAGAAATTTACTAATGGTAGAAATTTGTGTCGTCCTGCTGTGACAAGATTTGCAACAAATTTCTTATCACTTCTATCTTTGTTTCAATGAACAAAGAGTTAAGACAAATGTTTACAAGTGATAAGTGGATTGCATCTCAGCATGTTAGGTCTAATGCTGGAGTGGAGGTTTGTAATATTATACTGAAAGATAAAGAATTTTGGTCTCAATGTTCATTTGTTATCTGAGTTTATGAGCCTTAGGTGAGGGTGCTTCGCTTGGTTGATAGTGAAAAAAAGCCAACAATGAGTTATATTTTTTATGCCAAGAAGAGAGCGATGGAAGCAATCAAGGCTAATATGAAACATAGGCCTTCTTTTTGCACACCATATCTTTCAGTCATTAATGAGAGAAGGGAAAGACAACTTTCTTCTCTATTGTTTGCGGCTGGGGCATTTTTGAATCCTAGTATTTATTTTAGACTGGATCTTACTAAACAAGTTCAAGTTAATAGAGGAATGCTTTTAACTATTACAATAATTGTTAGCATTGACGCGATACAAGGTCTCTTAAACTCACAAATTGAGCTTTATAAGTTGTCTTATGAAGATTTTAGAATGTCAATTGCTATTTAACAAAGAGGAAAACTTTCTCCAGATATTAGTTATTTCCTTTTTATTATTTGTTGAAAATTAATTATCACTTTATTTTGTTTATAACGCTACTTTCATTATCTTATAACTTACAGTTTTTTTGTGGGATCAATTCAGAAATGGTGCTCTATAATTGAAAAGGTTTACAATTCAGATTTTAAGTCAATGTGTGAGTGCAACAGGTTGTGAACGAAACTGGAGTATATTTGAATTTATCCACTCCAAAAAAAAGGAATAGATTGGAGCATAAGAGGTTGAATGACTTGTTTTTTGTTCGTTACAATTTAAAGCTTCAGAAAATGTATGTTATTACCATTATTAATTTTGATATAATTTTTTATAATTTTCTAATAATTAAATTTTATTGTTTACTAGGAGTTTTAATAGTATAAGTAGTTCAGCTGATCCAATTTCTATTGATAATATTGATCTTTTGGCGTATTGGGTTTTTGAAGTTCAAGTACTTCTGATCAACCCACTTTAGAAAGATACAATGATCCAATTTGCCTCATGTTGTATTGGTTCTCGGTATAAAGAACCATACTATTTGCTTATTTTGTAACAAGCATTTGAAAGGTAGAGGAATAATATGATTAAAAAAATATTTAGCTAGGGTTAAAGGAGATGTGGAACCCTGTAAAAAAGTAATTCATGATATGAAGTGACAGATGAAAACATTGCCTGATGAATATCAACATGAGAGAGATAGAAGGGAAAGGTTGAATTTTGAAATTGGTAGTGGAAGTTCATTTTCTAGTTTCCGTGGTGATTATAGAAATATTGAAGGTGGTAGTGGTAGGGCTGGTAGTGGTACTGGTAGTATTCCATCTCAGGCTCAAGAAGAAGTACCTGAACCTGATGTGAGGAAGAGAAGAAGGCAGGTGACTAGTTTCTTTGCACTACGAACAACTCCTTGAACCCAACCTTCAATTCTTAATGCAATGCAATCAAGAGATGTGGCTCACAATGTCGATATAGCAGTAGCTAGATAGTGATATGATACAGGTTTATCATTCAATGCTTCTCAGTCTTATTATTATCAACTTATGTTGGATGAAATAGCCTCTTATAGTCTGGGATACAAAGGTCCCTTCGATTGATGACTTAAGAGGTAAATTTTTTAGTTGTTCTGTTTCTGAAATTAGAAATTATTTGGTTGAAAGAAGAGTGAATTGGGGTACTTATGGATGTTCAATCATGTGTGATGGTTAAAAAATAGTAGACAAGAGCCTATTATAATTTTTTTGATTTATTCTACAAATAACTCTATGTTTTTTAAATCTATTGATGCATCTGGCCTTATTAGAAATACTGAGACTTTATTTGTGATATTTGATGAAGTTGTGAATGAAGTAGTGCCAGAAAACATTGTTCAATTTATTGTTGACAATGATTCCGCTTACAAAGCAGCAGGAAAAAGGTTGCAGAGTATGTATAATTCACTTTTTAGACTCCTTGTGTTGTACATTGCATTGACCTAATGCTAGAAAATATAAGAGATCCTAGGTATTTTCCTGTTATTGATGAAACTATGCAAAAGCTAAAAAGGTGACAAAGTTCATTTATAATCGTGCATGGGTATTGACATTGATGAGAAAGGAATTTACCAATGGTAGAAATTTGTGTCGTCCTGTTGTGACAAGATTTGCAACAAATTTCTTATCACTTATGTCTTTTGTTTTGATGAAGAAAGAGTTAAGACAAATGTTTACAAGTGATAAGCGGATTGCATTTCAGCATGTTAGGTCTACTGCTGGAGCGGAGGTTTGTAATATTATACTGAAAGATACAGAATTTTGGTCTCAATGTTAATTTGTTATCCGAGTTTATGAGCCTTGGGTGAGGGTGCTTAGCTTGGCTGATAGTGAAGAAAAGCTAACAATGAGTTATATTTTTTATGCCATGGAAAGAGCGACGGAAGCAATTAAGGCCAATATGAAACATAAGCATTCTTTATGCACACCATAACTTTCAATCATTAATGAGAGAAGGGAAAGACAACTTTCTTCTCCATTGTTTGCAGTTAGGGCATTTTTGAATCCTAGTGTCTATTTTAGACTTGATCTTACTAAGTAAGCTGAAGTTAATAGATGAATACTTTTAACTATTACAACAATTGTTAGCATTGACGCGATACAAGGTCTCTTAAACTCACAAATGGAGCTTTATAAGTTGTCTTATGGGAATTTTGGAATGTCAATTGCTATTTGACAAAGAGGGAAACTTTCTCCAGATATTAGTTATTTCCTTTTTCTTATTTGTTGAAAATTAATTATCACTTTATTTTGTTTATAACGTTACTTTTGTTATCTTATAACTTACAGTTTCTTAGTGGGATCAATTCAGAAATAGTGTTTTAGAATTGAAAAGGTTTGCACTTTAAATTTTAAGTCAATGTGTGAGTGCAACAGGTTGTGAACGAAACTGAAGCACATTTGAATTTATCCACTCCAAAAAAAAGGAATAGATTGGAGCATAAGAGGTTGAATGATTTGGTTTTTATTCGTTACAATTTAAAGCTTTAGGAAAGGTATATTATTATCATTTTTAATTTTGATATAATTTCTTATAATTTTATAATAATTAAATTTTATTGTTTACTAGGAGTCTTAATAGTACAAGTAGTTCAATTGATCCAATTTCTATTAATAATATTGATCTTTTGGTGGATTAGGTTTTTAAAGAACCGAATTTGGTAGATGTTAATGACTTGGAAGATAATCTTGGATAGGAAAGCATTGACATGTCATTTAGTGCATTAAATTTGAATGATAATGATGATGAAGCTCCTCTCAATGATAAGGATTTTATACCAAATGATAACTAGGGTCAGTGCAGTTATAGCGAGTATCCTCCCGTTGACGATTGAATTTCGTTCTAGGTTTTTTTTTTTCATCTTCTTTTAATTTTTCTTATATTTGATGTTTATGTTAAACTCTATATATGTAATGTAATTGTAAATGTTTTGTTTTAGATTTAACTTCTACTTGATTGTTTCCTCGTCATGAATTCTTTTTATAAATTGTGATAGTTAAGGCCTTTTATTGGTCTTTTATTGGATATTTTGATGTAATTATTATTTATTAAAATGATGAAATTGTATTATTGTAATATTTTAAATACTTTGTATTATTCTTAATTTTATATTTATATTATGTTGATTGTCTTTTTCATATTAATTGTAGTTATTATTTATATGTGAAATATTTAAAAATTATTGTTATTTCATATTAATTGTGATTGTTATTTATTATTATAATTTTTGAAAACATGGCTGATGTAAACTTGTAAAGTATACAGTACAACTGTACAATATACCAATTGATTATTTTGTAAATTTAAAAAAATTTCAGGGACTATTTAATAAATTTAAAAAATTACTTTAACGGTATTCGATATTGACCGATACCAGTACAGTACTGTATCATAATCTAATTCGATATTAAATCCAATACGATTTTCGCAACTTTTCACCTGATTCCTTTTCTTTTCCTGGAAAATTTTCCAATAAAAAATTCAATTATTGAGTGATGTATAAGTAAGTCGTATCAAATAACTCTTTGTTTCAAGGTCAAGTTAGAGCACATTTATGTACTAATAGAGTTTTAAATTGTCGGGTTCATAACAATAATTATAATTTTGATATTACAATCATTTGTAATTATACCTATACCGTTTATAATTTTTAAATTAATGTGTCATTTGGAAGGAGCATTTTAAAACCTTGGGGCTTATTTGTTTTCATTTATTTTTTTGATTTTCTGTTATTGTTTTCAAATTTAGTAAAACAACATGTTCGTTTAATTTTTTTATTTTCATTTTGAATTTGGTTTATTCTAGTTTTCAAAATTTATGAAAATTAAAAAATTGATTTTTGTGTTCTGTTCTATTTTTTATTAATTTATATAAGAGGCTAAGCTCTATTTAATTAAAAAAAATTATCTCTATTTAATTAAAAATAATTTATTTTTAAGTTTTATCTATTATGTAATTATTATCAGTAATAAAAATATAACAATATGTAAAAACAAAAAAACGAACACTAAAAAACATTAGTTACCAAATATTTTAAGAATTAAGATTGGTCAAAAACTGGAAATATCCTTATTTTTAAATTCACTTGCTTATGTATTGCCCACAAATCGATAGTACCAAGAAAGTCATTAAACCCTTACAAAATCTTGAAAGTATAAGAAATTTATGGTGAGAAACAAATATTATTAGAAATTTGTACTTTGGCCCATAAAGAGAAAAAATAATTGGTCAATAGTTAAATTAAACGCATTCCCTTAATTATAACTTTAGAGACTTGATCGTAACTAAGATGGATTAAGTCATCCATTTCGATAGAGAATGTAATGGATCGAGATAAAAATGCTACGATGATAGCTGATAAGTCAATTTTATAAGAAACTGGCATAGGATTCACTATCAAAAACCTGTACTGCACACATGTAAATCTGAATTTTAGCTTTTTTCAAATTCTAGTTTGGTATTCACGTGAGAATGAAAGGGACAGCCGAGCCTGGATAATGATCTTACAATTCAGATTCTCACGTACCTACCTTACAAGCATTCGGAAATTTCATATTATCAATACATCAAGAAGTTCGAATTTCAAGAAAGAAATTAAGAAACTGCGAACTGTTTGAACAATAACCACGATCCTGTGAAAGATGACATTGAAAAATCAAAGATGTGACCTTCTTTTTAACCTCTAGCTGAACCCCCCCATGAAGTTGGTAGACAGTAGTGGAAACCGTGATGCATGCTTTATCAGGTCTTAATCAATCCAATGTGGTGAAAGAAAAAAAAGGATTTGTTAGCTCATAAGTAAGCAATTGATGAGCTTTCTCAGTGTCTTTTAGTAATAATCGATGAGCCACAGTAAATTTTTTGAATGTTCGTAATAATATGAAAATCAACTAAGAAATGATATTATATGAAAGAACATGAGTTAAATAGTGAGTGCTACGATTATATTATTGAGAGACTAAATATGGCAAACGCAGCATAACCCTGGTAAAAAGATTTCCATTGGAACAAGTGATGATAGTTTCCAATAATTTCCTTTTGCCATACAACACACATACACAAAGGGTTGTTGTAGTGGAGCTATATTACCTAATCAGTCTAAGCATTACTTGTACAGGATGTGAACATCTCATGGAAGATTTCAGTAACATATATCATTGAAGTATCGCTAAAGAAATCATTGACAAAAGGTTCACCATTTAATGCATAAAAAGACAATTTAGAAAATTCAATCCATTCGGATAAGATACCTGAAATTTATACTACAACCAATCTTTGTTTATTTTTAATATTATATGAATAATCTATTTTATACATCATTTTGAATGATATATATATTAGAAATTTATAATACAATTCTTACGAGATTATTAATTTTTAATAAATAAGATTCTTCATAATCTTTGTACGTCATACTTTGTTATACATTACATTATCTCTATTTTAATAAAGGAAATATTATATTTATAATTAATATAAAAACTTAAAATTTTGTTATTATACTTTATACTAAATTTCGTGAAGATCTTTTTCATTGTGATAATAATTATACTAAATTTCACAGACCAGACCCGAATGGTCAAGGCTTAAGGGTCCCACATTCATACTCAGCTTCCAGACAGTGTATCACGGACGGTCCTATCAAAACCCTCGGGAAAAGTAATTAACTCTCTATCACAGACTCACAGCTAAGTCTCTGACTCTTGCAGGCTACTGCATGCTAAATTGGGTCTAATTTTAATTATGGTATAATCATTCA
>JANQBM010000005.1:41827161-41837164 GCA_025594535.1 Erythroxylum domingense | reverse complement strand
TTCTTAAACATTCTTCTCCAAGAAAACTAGAAAAGATAATACAATAATGAATAAAAAAATAGAAAAATCTCTTCCTCTTTTGTAGACTGTTTCCTCCTCCTTTTATAGCTTCAGGGTACAAGATCCTCCTCTTTGATTTTCAGCTGATTTCTTTGACTTTTCTAAAATATCTCCCTTTAATTTTCTCAATAGAATATTTTCTGCCAACTCAATCAAAACAATAAAATCTGCTCGATCTTATCCTGATCGGCATAAGATAATTTCCAAAATCAAGAAAATATTCAGCAAATGTTCTCACTCATATAAGTGGACAAGCCAAAGTTTCTAACAAAGAAATCAAATCAATTTTGGAGAAAGTGGTTAATCCTAACAGGAAGGATTGGATTTTGCATTTAGATGACGCGTTATGGGCATATAGGACAACATATAAAACTAGTATTTGTATGTCGCCATATAGGTTAGTATTCAGAAAACCTTGTCATTACCTGTAGAATTGGAACGTAAGGCTTACTGGGCTGTCAAATAATGCAATTTGGATTTAACTTAGGATGGAATTAATCGAAAATTACAATTCCAAGAGTTAGAAGAGATACGTAATGAAGCTTATGAGAGTGCTAAAATCTATAAAGAAAAGACTAAGGCCTTTCACGACAAAATCTTATTTAGAAAAGAATTTCATAGGTCAAAAGATCCTTCTTTATCACTTTAAATTAAAGCTCTTTCCTAGTAAATTACGATCTTGTTGGATAGGCCCATTTGTTGTTACTAATATTTTCTCACATGGTGCAGTTGAAATTCAGAGTTTAGACACTTTTGAAGTGTTTAAAGTTAATAGACACCGATTGAAATCGTATTATGAGAATTTACAAGTTGAAACTGCGGAAGAAATTGAATTGGATGAGCCAGTTTACTCTGACTAAGTTAATAATTTTTTTCATCTAGCTAATATAACGTTAAAGAAGCTCTCTTGAGAGGCACCTCAAGATTTATTTTAATTTAAGTTTTTTTCATTTTTTATTTCATTTTATTTATCTTAGTTTTCTCAAAAAAAAAAGTGGAGCTACGTTGGTTGTTGCATGGTTCATTCTCCATTAATGTTACTTATGTTATTTTGGCCCCATTTTGTGAAATTCTATTAAACAATTGTCCATTAACCTATTAATTGTCCATTACACATCTCCCTTGGGCGTTGTTTTCATTTCTAAGTGGCGAGCACGCAAATCATCATAAAATACAACACTTTTATTCCTAAGTGGCGTTAATTTCGTTTTTAGTTCAAGGTGGGATTTTGGCAAAATTTGATTCACCATTACAAGCATTTAATTACAGGGATTTTGACAGTTTCCCTTTCCTTTTTACCCAATCAACAAACCACTCACCAAAGCCCCCTTTATAGCCACCAAAATAAACCACTTCACCGTAACTTATTCTTCTGTAAGTGATCCGACTATTTTAGCACTCCTACAGAGCATGGAGCATAAATTGGACAGATTGGAGCACAACTAGCTCGCTTTCTCTAAACAGTAGAAGTTTCATCCACCTTTTCCACCAATACCTTGATGCATTAATAGACTAGCTTCTTAAACCTTTATTTTCTTTATTTTCTTGTATTTTTCTTTTCTACTTATACATTGAGGATAATGTAGCTTAAGTGTGGGGGGAAAACATTGAATGTTTGTGTGACTGTGTGTTTTGAATTTACTGTTTCTTTGTTCATTTTGATTTTGATTTTTTTCTTCTATCTTTTAAATTGCATGTGATGTGTGTTAAATCATGGAATTCTATCTTAATAGTTGGAATGAAACTAAATTGCATGCTTGAATTCAAATTAGGCTAATTGAATAGAAGGTGAATCATGCTGATTGATTAAAGTAGTCAGTTACATAAGTTTACTCAGAAATTGATGCTTGAGTGATTAGGTAATGTATAGAAGCATAATGGATTTTCAGTTGAGCCTATATGAAGAATTGAGCCTATATGACTCCATTCAAATGTCATTTCATTTCTTTGTGTGTGTGATACTCCTTTAGGTGATTACCTCCAAAACTTGCTCTGAACCGATTTGAATCTATTAAATGCATGCTAGATAGAAATGATTAAGGCCCTTTTTCTTTTAACCCTTAGCTTAAATGACCCACCTATCTTATTTACCCTTGCAAACCCCTTTTATTTCTTAAAGAAAACACCTCATTCTAAAACATCTAACCCCATTAGCCTTACCTATTCACAAGTTGAATAAAGTACTAAGTTAGCTAGTTTTGGCACTTTTGGCTATATTTTTATGAGACGAGTTTACTAATACTTCTACTCATAGAGCACATTGTATTTATTTGCTGTTATTGATTATTGTTTCCTTAGTATTCAAAAAAAAGAAAAAACAAAAACAAAAACAAAAACAAAAAGAGAGAAAAAAGAAAAAGAAAAGGATCAAGTATAGTAGCAATAATAAATTTTGAGTAGTTAGTTATTTACATGCAATTCTCAAAAGTACATTTTGTTGTCCCTTTGTATATTTAATGCTTTATGACTACTTGTGAAGAACCCCTTAAAACCCTTTTGACTCACCTTAACCTTAGCCCCATTACAGCCTTAAATAAAGCCCTTTTGATCCATTTTAGCATGTATATTTGCAAGCATATGGTAGTGTGATTTCCTATAGGAAGTTTTGAACGAAACATAACCTATAAACACTTGAGTGAAATGAGTGAATTCCGTAAGGAAAATCCATTGTGAGTTTATTCTTATCTTTGAATGATAGTTTCATAAGTTTAGTAAGTTTATGTACACTGATGAAAACTAAACATGATGTGTGTAGTAGCTTGACATTCGATTGGCCAAAGTTTGAATGATTGCATGCACTTAGTTTCTTTGAAAACGAATTGATAGAATTTGATGGTTGTGTTTAATTTGCTCGTGGGCGAGCAAAAGGTTAAGTGTGGGAAGTTTGTTAGTGTCTTTATTTTCTATCTTTTTGTGTATTAATTTTCTTTGTTTTTGAAATTTGAAGTTATACTTAATAGAAATTAATCTTGTTTTATGTTAAGGTGTACTTTGGAACCAAATAGAAAGAACTGCAAATAGTTTCGGACAAAAAGAGCTAAACCAGGCGTTGAACCTAACTAGACATGGCCTCGTGCAGTAAATTAAGTGGTGAATAAACTAGACCAAAGCACAGTGCACATTAGGAACATCTGCTAAAGAAACACAAAGCTATACAGTTGAGTAAGAAACACAGCAGCATGATAGAAGCAAGTAGGAAACTCAACACGCAAAAATATCCCACACCAAGACGACGATGCACAACTAGGTAGGGAGCTTTTCTTTAACAGAAAACGACAACGTAGAGAGGGAGTGTAACGCCCCATATTAGGGGTTAGACTATTAAGGAATTTCAATGCATGGTATACTTGGCATAATTGAGTTTTTGCTTATTTGGGCATATGCCGTTTTGGGACTCATATCAATATTTGTGCATGCATTTATGACATTTCGGGTATAATTGAGTTTTTAACACGAATAAAATATGATTTGGCGATTTTGGTAATATTTCTGGTATTTTGGAATTTTGGTGAATTATGGATTAGTTGTCTTGGATTATTAAATTGGTGTGTGTATTATTATTAATTCTGCATTTTTGGGGACATTTAGGATGTTTTGGAAAGCTATTGAAAATTTGAGGTAATTTAGATTAAAAAAATAAAGAAATTAAGAGACAAATTATGGAGTGACAAATGGATCAATGAATGTGTGACATTTGGACAAATTACTAAGTGACAAGTGGTAGCCTTACATTGATGACAAATGGGCTATATACAAGAGTGACATGCGGCATTGGATGATGAAGCCACCTAAGTTATGTTTGACTAAGAAATTGTCATCAGCTCTTTTGTTTAGTCTCCATTGAAAACACCTCCCCTTTCTCTTTTCACCATTACCGAAACCATATTTTCCCCATATTCATCTATTGGCTTTTGGATAATCTATTAAGGTTACAACTTGTGTGAAGTTTTGATCATTAGAGGTGTTGATTGTTGCATAAAATCCCTTGTTTATCAATCACTAAAATCAGCTTATTGCTCTCCTAAGTTTTGGCAATTTTTGCTGAAAAAAGAAGCTTAATCAAGTAAGTTTTATGATAGTGTAAATAATTTCTGTTGAGATTTTAATGTTTGTAACTGGATGAATGTGTAAATGAAGTGCATTTTCATGCTTGTGGATTGCTGCATGCATAAATGGTGTTGATGCATGTGTGGTTGGTGATGGAATAAGCAGATTCGGAGATGTGTATAACTTGGTGAAAGTTTGAAGTGAGATGGAGTTAGTATATGCAGAATTTTACTGAACATGCATCTATCTTTAGGGCATAACTTGATTTGTAAATATCCAAGTTTGATGAATTTTGATTTAGAGTAAACTAGAGTCATAGAGCTAAATTTCTCATGAAGGAAGAATTTTTTCCTTTAGAGTCTAGAAAATTGACTTGAATTTAAAATCTGGAAAATGAAGTATGCTTCTGTCAAAGTTCACCGCAGCTAACTTGAAGGATGAAGTTCGTCGCGGCCAACTCTCTTTAGTTCATCGCGGCCAACTTGAAGGATTTTATTTCTGAGAAAGTTCGCCGCGACCAACTCTTGAGTTCGCCGCAGCAAACGTTAAAGAATATGGCGAGGAATTTTGCTCTCTGGAAAGTTCGTCGCGGCCAACTTTTGGCTCGCCGCAGCGAAGTTTCCTAACAGCTTAAATATGTTTTAGTATTTTGGGCATAACTTTCTCTATAGTTATCCAAATGGAGTGATTTTTGATTTGGATTGAAATAGAAACATAAGGATACAAAGTTTATGAAGAGATTAAATTCTAATTCTACCTCTAGGAATTTCAGAATTTGATTGGAAGTTGAGGTAATAATTCTGTTGAAGCTTAAGAACAATATAAACTCTTTTGATTATAACTTTCAGTATACTAAACGAAATTGGATAAACTTGGTATCATTGGAAACTAATATAAAGGGGACAACTTTCTAGAAGGAAGTATTACCTAATTACCTCAATTACCTTATGAGAATAATTGAGCGAAGTGGACCCGAAAGTTAGTTGTGAAATAAATCTGGAATGAGGAATTGAGTATGTTTTTGCATGATTGAGGATGCAACAAGATTAAGGATAAGAAACCCAGAATTTGTCATACACATGCATCATACATATTCGGTATACATGAATGTGCATAATTTAATTTATGATTATGCACAATAATAATATATGTTTGTATTAAATGTTTTAGAGGAACCCATCGAGCGACCGATTCTAGATATTACCAAGACGTCGAGGCAATTAGTAATAAGGGAGATTTTGTAAGTAATTTTTGTAAATAATTTCGTTGGTCAATTGTGTTAGAAATTCAGTAAAAAAAATTTGATAGTTTTGCTTTGATTATTTTGATTGCTAATGATTTGGATCATTAAATGATTTGCAAAGCTGTAAATATGTGATATGCTTGAATGATTTGCAAAGATGTAAATATGTGAATTGAATTTCAGAAATTTCTGTTTTGATTCTGTTAAGTCCTAGTTCTGGGTAAGTAAGCATGCCTAGAAGGGTCTGCAGCTGCTTCTGTGACACTTCGGTGTCTTCTATTATTGACACTTTGGTGTTTTTTGTTATTGACACTTCGGTGTCTTCTAATATTGACACTTAGGTGTCGAGACTTCGGTCTCTTCTGTATAAGTCCCGTTATCCACTTCTGTTGAAGGATTAGCAGATATCTAGTTTTGTGATTCTGACATATGTTTTGATTATGACTTAAACATTATTATGTTCTGATTTTGAAGGTTTTATACCCTCTTGTGATGTTCAGTTCTGTTAATGATAAAGTCTGTTCTGAAATACATTATGTCTGATTTATTACTTAATGCATGTATATGTTGTTACATGATTCAATATGCTAAGTTGTCGGTTTACCCATAGATTAGTTATTACCCACTGAGCTATATACTTAGCATGGTGGATTTGCCCCGTGTAGGTTCTAAAAGAGGGACTTAGGAACTGGGACAAGACAACCACAATGGCCAAAGGAGTCTAATTGTTTTTTGTACACATTGTGTTTTGGCCTAATACGGTGTCCCATGTTTTGTTTATAGAATTTACAATGGATGGATCTCGGGAATCTGTTGACTAAGTTGTTGAGAGTAATCAGCCGGAGCAAATTCATCCTGAAATACCTAGACCCTCCGGGGTCAATCGAGGTGAAGTTGGGATGCCACCTCCTCCTCCAGCTCAGGGAGAGGCTTTGATTAAGCTATCTCAGGATATGATGACATTGTTGCATCAGATGATAGCAACTAAGGCTCCGATTGATCAACTGAGGAAGTATGGAGCCGAGGAATTTACTGGGATGTCTCTGGAGGAATCTGAAAGGACTGAGTTCTGGATTGAGAAGGTGAAGAGGGTACTGGATGAGATCAGTTGTCGAGCTGAGCAGATGGTGCACTGTGCTGTCTCCCTTTTGCAGGGAGCAGCTTATGAATGGTGGAAGTTCATTATAAGGAGTCCTCAGCTACCGGTTGCTCTGACTTAGGATTTCTTTGCCCAAGAATTTAAAGCTAAGTATGTGACAAAGGCTTATAGAAAGGATAAATGGAAGCAATTATTGAACTTGAAGCAGAGAAACTTATCAGTTGTTGAGTATGATCGGGAGTTCAACCGACTCAGTAAGTATGCCCTTGAATTTGTGCTTACTGAGGAGTTCCGATGTCACCAGTTTGAGGATGGATTGCATGATTCCATCAAGGAGCATTTGGCAGCAATTACTATATTGCAGCAAGTGACGTACCATCAGCTGGTACAAGCTGCAATGAAAATTGAGAGACAGGAGATGGTTAGGAGAGAAAAGAGTCAGAGAAGGAGTTTTGGTAGAGGACGCCAGTCCTTGGGGAAATGGAGTCGGGAAGGTACTACTTCTGCACCAGAAAATACTCAGAGATCTGTGACACGGGGAAGGTAGCAAAAATTTCCCTCTTCGTCTGTTTCTGGTAGGGGGTCTTCTGGAAGCAGAGGTTCTGAACCCCTAAAGTTCCCTGATTGTTCTGTACATCATTTGAGTGTTTACAAAAGGGCTACAGGAGCTTGTTTTCACTGGGGTAGTACTGAGCATAAGATAGCCAGTTGGCCTCTCAACCAGGCTCAGACATCACAAGCTAGTTGAGAGGTCTTTCATGCGTCTGCTGGGAACAGAGGACGTGGTAGAGGTATAGGAGGATCTGGGCAAACTAAACCGAATCGAAGTAACCAATAGGAAATAGTAGATCGACCAGCTGTGCCTACTGCTTTGGCTCGAGCTTATGCACTGAAAGCTCGTGAGGATCAGGATGCATCGAATGTCATTGCTGGTATTATTTCTCTCTTTAATTCTGAAATGCATGCATTGATTGACCCTGGATCTACTCATTCATATATCTGTGTTAGAGAAATGTTTGATATGGAGGTGCCTATAGATCAGTTAGAGTATGACATGCATGTGACCAGTCAGGTGCCTATAGATCAGTTAGAGTATGACATGCATGTGACCAGTCCTCTGGGCAGTAGTGTGTTGATTAATCAGGTATTTAAGAATTATCTTATTGTGATTCAAGGAACTGAGTATGTAGCAAATTTGATTAAATTTCCATTTCATGAATTTGATTTGATTCTGGGTATGGATTGGTTATCTAAGCATCGGGCAGTAATTGACTGTAATGCTAAGATAGTTATGTTTAAAAGACCCAATCAGTCTGAGATAGTGTTGTATGGCGTCTGCACTAGTTCCTTAGCTAATGTGGTATCTACTATGCGAGCTAGAAAGCTCCTCAGGAAGGGATGTAAAGCTTATCTACCTTTTGTGCTTGATTCCCAGAAGGAGGGTAGTAAGGATAAACTGTTTGGCATTCCTTTAGTGAATGAGTTTTTAGATGTATTTCCTAAGCAATTACCTGGACTCCCTCTTGAAAGAGATGTGGAGTTATCTATTGAAGTTATACCTGGCACTGCTCCTATATCCAGAGCACTGTACAGAATGGCTCCTACTGAGTTGAAGGAGTTGAAGGTGCAGTTACAAGAACTTCTGGATAAGGAGTTTATTAGACCCAGTGTGTCACCGTGGGGAGCACCGGTATTGTTTGTTAAGAAGAAGGATAGCACACTACGGATGTGCATCGATTACAGGCAATTGAATAGAGTCACAGTGAAAAATAAGTATCCATTTCCAAAGATTGAAGACTTATTTGATCAGTTGAAAGATGCAGGAGTGTTTTCAAAGATAGATCTACAATCAAGGTATTATTAGCTTCGGGTAAAGGATGTGGATGTACCGAAGATTGCATTTAGGACCCTTTATGGACATTATGAATTCCTAGTAATGCCATTTGGGATAACTAATGCTCCAACAGCATTTATAGATTTGATGAATAGAGTGTTCAGGCCTTATTTGGACCAGTTTGTTGTGGTGTTTATTGATGATATCCTAGTCTATTCTAGTAATGAACAGGATCATATTAAGCATCTCCAAATTGTTTTACAGACTCTGAGGGAAAGACAGTTGTATGCTAAGCTGAGTAAGTGTGATTTTTGGCTTCGAGAGATATCATTTTTAGGGCATGTTGTCTCTTCTAAAGGAATCAGAGTTGATCCTAGTAAGATAGAAGCGATTGTTAATTGGAAGCCACCACGGAATGTAACAGAAGTGAGAAGTTTTCTGGGTCTAGCTAGTTATTACCGTCAGTTTGTTAAGGGATTATTGGTGATAGCATCCCCTTTAACTAAACTGCTACAGAAGGGAGTGAAGTGTGAATGATCTAATAGATGTCAGAGTAGCTTTGATCAGTTGAAAAATATGCTTACTGAAGCTCCTGTATTAGTTCAACCTACTTCTGGTAAGGAGTATGTTATGTACACTAATGCATCTGGAATTGGTTTAGGTTTTGTTTTGATGCAGGAAGGAAAGGTAGTTGCTTATGCCTCTAGGCAACTAAAAACTCATGAACAGAATTACCCTACATATGATCTAGAACTTGCAGCAGTAGTGTTTGCTTTAAAATTTTGGCGACACTACCTGTATGGTGAAAGGTGTAGAATTTTCACAGATCATAAGAGTTTGAAGTATCTGCTTACCCAAAAGGAACTCAATCTGAGACAACGGCGTTGGTTAGAATTATTTAAAGACTATGATTGTATTATGGACTACCATCTGGGTAAGGCCAATTTTGTAGCTGATTCCTTGAGTTGAAAGACCATCTCAGCATTATCACTTAAGCAGAATGGATGGAAACTGGGATCTGATGGAGTTTTGATGGCTCAATTGAAAGCAATGCCTACTTTGAGACAGGAGATTTGTGACGCTCAAAGAGTTGATGATAAGTTACAACAACTTATCTTGGCTACTCAGGAAGGTAAACAGTCGGATTTTTCTGTGTAAGGTGATGGTGAATTGTATTATACGGATCGGCTGTGTGTGTCAGCTAATGATGAATTGAAGAAGAAGTTGTTGTTTAAGGCTCATAATACAGCATTTACTATACATCCGGGTGGAAACAAAATGTATCAGGATTTGAAGCAGCATTACTGGTGGTCAGGTAGAAAACAGGATGTTGTGGATTATTAGAAAAATGTCTAACATGGTAGCAGGTTAAAGCTGAGCATCAGGTCCCATCTGGTTTTTTACATCCTATTTCTATTCCTCAATGAAAATGGGATAACATTACTATGGATTTTATCACTGGACTACCTCTCACTCAAAGGAAGCATGATGTTGTATGGGTGATCGTAGATAAGTTCACCAAATCTGCTCATTTTTTGCCTATTTTTCCTGACTATTCTTTGGATAGGCTTGCATACTTGTATATAAATGAGATCGTGAGACTACATGGAGTACCATTGTCTATCATTTTAGATCGTGATCCTCGATTTACTTCGAGATTCTGGAAAAGTTTACAGAAGGCTCTGGGAACTTAGGTTAAGTTTAGTACTGCTTTCCATCC
>JANQBM010000005.1:41710679-41740549 GCA_025594535.1 Erythroxylum domingense | reverse complement strand
CATTGAATTCAATACTATCTCTTATAGTTCAGTTCTTTGTCTCTTTTATCTACCTAACTCTTATTATACACAAAAGTGCCAAGAGAAACGGTCAAAACGCAAGAGTCCTGTTTTGTAGATTGGACGATACGATATTACTAGTCTGGTCATTTTTTTAATGGAATAATACTAGCAGACCAAGTGCTTACAAGAGATTGTAACAAGCTTCACTCACAATCGTTATTCTGATAAAGACCACATCTTAATCTGATGAAGGTAACTATGTAATTACAATTTCTTTAATGAATCAAGCAGATCGAAGATTGTTCAAACATTTGCAATAAGAGGGTATCTTCTCACAATGATTACAAGATGGTACGTATCTGGAGACCAACCAAACCTCAAAATTCTACGAAAGAGAGAGGCAAGGCACTGGATGGAGCACCGAAGCCGGAATGATGGGAGGCTAAGAGGTGGGCATTGAGGCCTTGAATGTGGGCTAGCTTGGACACGAACTAGTAGGATGGGCATAGGCTCTTCAGTCAATAAAGTAATTAGTAATGGTTTGACTCAATATATTTGAAGAAATACGTTTGTAATGAGTGTAATGAGTAAAGTATAATTCTCACCGATAAAAGATATCAAAGACGTATAGTCTTTATACATACATCGTAGATATATAGATAACATGTACAAGATAGGATAAAATAAAAACTATCCATATACTATATAACACATAAAAATAATATATAATAATCTATTAACATCTTCATCACTAAAATAAAGAAAAATACAATTAGAATTTTATGAAAATTTTATTGTGTCTTCAATCCCTCTCAAACTTATGATTAGTTGTAATAGGGATCGGAGCTTATGTCAAAGTATGTGAAAAAGTAAACGAAACTAAGATTTTTTAGTCATAAAATCAACAATTTGGTCTTAAGAAAAAATATATTTGATGAAGAGTCTTTTTAATGACCAAATCTCAAATAAAATCAATCTCAATTTCAATATGTTTTAAACGAGCATGAGAAACTGGACCTACAATAAGAAAGGTTGCATCAAATTATTACATTATTATAGAGTAAGTTTGATGTGAGACATATCCATCTCATTAAGAAGAGAGGTGAGCCAACATATTTTAGCAATGACAAAAGCAACACTCTTGTTTTCGGCTTCATTGCTAGACATGACAATAGTACATTATTCCTTGACATCCTAAGAAATAAGACTAAAATCAAGTAAGATACACTAAAGAAAGCACTTAGTTCACGTAAGGTAATGAAAATGAGAATGATAATGAGAATAAATATAGTAAAGAATAAGAATGGATATAATCATTATAATTATGATAGTTGGTTAAGATGAAAGAATGATTATTATTACCATTGATTAATGGTTGGTTTGTTAAAAATGTTAAGAAGTAAAAATTTGTTAAAATTTTGTTTTATATCAAATTTTAAATATATTTAATTTATGCACCCTATTTATAACGACATAATATTTAAGATCAAATATATTGTGATATTTTCTTTCCAATAATTCTTGAAGAAAAAATATTCCAGTATTTTCTTGCATCAACATATCATTAGTTACATAATATCCTCAAAATATAGTTTAATCATCCAAAATATTGTATAATTCATCGATATAACCATAATATCCACCATTTCATTGCTATAGTAAAATCAAGTAACATAGTTTAATACAATTTACATTTTAATATTTTAATTAATTACATCTTAATTATATTTTAATTAATTAATTATATTTTATCTTAATTAATCAATTATATTTTTATTTTAATTAACTCTATTTTAATTAAATATATTTTAATTAATTACATTTTAATTATATTTAATTAAAAATTAAAAAAATATTAGTGTTTGCAAGAATCAAAATCATTCCTTCCACACATGGAGGGTATGGACTATTACCTAAAATTGGGGTATTAAAAAACTATTCAATCAATTATAATAAATAACCAACCCTTACCATTTATTCATTTCCCATTGATTTATTCTCATACCCCTTAACCAAACACCTCAACTAGAGATAGAAAGATAATCAGGACGATAACTAGTCTAGTTAGTGTTCATGATAGGCTGATATGGTAAGTAGGTGATCATGGGAAGGAGTTGATCTAAGATACAGTGGAAATATGTTTAACAATGGTCTAATGAATATTAGTTGGACAATACAAAAATTGGAAGGCTTTGTTTATTGCGACTTGGATGTGAGGGTGAGTAAAATAAACGTATTAAAGGACACCTACAGTGTCGTAAAATTCAGTGGGATCAGCAAGAGGATGACCATAGTTTTTAGACAGAGGAAGGTGGGGATAATAAGAATCTTAGTAGGTTTGGAATTGTCAAGGTATGGGTGTAACCCCAATGCCAAGAAAATAACGAACATGATCTAAGATTTTAATGGAGTAAACGATGTTAAGGTCATTGATAAAAGAGGTAATGAAGGTGAGTGAAGAAGTTGTAGGACATTTTTGTCCTTTTCCTATTAAGTGGACAACTATTAATTGTAATTTTGGCTTTTTAATAAATTAACGGTTAAGTTATGTAATTTGATCCAGATAAGATAATAAAGTGACCCAATAAATGATCTAAATCAATGGGTCCAAGTTTGGGTAGAAAATGGATCTCTTTTAGTGTGGACCTGGTCTATATCGGACTTGTGATGGGAAAGTCCGATATATATATAGATTAAGTTCTCCTGCAGTTGCTCATATCAATTGTAAGCATACGGATTCTCTAGCCCGTTAAGAGAGCTTACATATTGAGAAAACTATAAAAAGGCCTATACCACATGTCGGGAAACATAATCCGTAAAGGTCATGGGAGATTCGAGATCATTTGGAGCTCGAAAACTGTATTGGAATCAAAGATGGAATTGAAATTAGGTGTTCCGTATTTCCTTCATTTTTAACCCTTTCATGTATGATCCTAAGTACGTAATAAGGTCTATACTATGTATTACACAGATATCAGAGCCATTACGTGATCGGGTTGTCGGAAACGAAGGTTTTTCAGTTTTTCATCTCATATGGTTTTCCTCAGTTTTTGATTTGTTTTTTTGTTTTTTTACGTATATGATTATGGAAAAGCAGTGTACATAAGGCTAGCTATGAAAAACGGGTCAAAATGGGTCAAACGGAGCGAAAAATGGCATCCCAGGATACCAGAAATTGCCCTCCCGGCGGAGGGTGACCGAACATCAGGTGCGTGCAGATGCTATAATAGCGTAGGGTAGTGGCATACACGCACACGCCAACTGTGTGCCGACATGTCGCTCTACAGAGTGATGGGCACGTGTCATGCATGCACCGTATGTGCAACCCGCACTCCCACGAGCATAGGACGAAGGGCACGTGTGTTGCATGCACCGTATTCATCCCTACACATGGCCTGCTAGATTGTGGACACGTGGTGGCGTGTACGTCCCGAGCCACGTGCACTTGTGCGCTGACGTCAGTATTACAATGATGTTGGCGTCAGCATGATGTCAGCACCCCAAAAAAAGAAAATTTTCAAAAATTCCCATAAAATGTTCCAGATCTTTTTAGTCAGTTTCTAGGTTGAGGGAATTTCTAAAGTGATTTTCTAATTTTTCTAGATTTATTACGTTGGTAATTGGATTCAGAAAAAGTTTTTAAAGCTTTTTTCAAGCTAATTTTAAGTGCATTTTCATACTCTGAACTGCACATAAAGGAGACACTTAAAGTTTTATGTCTCGTATGGTGGGTTCGGTATTCGAAAAAGTACGATAGTCACTCTAATTGAAATTTTTTTAAATAAAAGTCTCAAATAAAGTTTAAAGACGATGTTTTCAATTTTTGTATGTAATTATTTGACTGTGCATTTGATTTTTTACATTTATAATTAATTTTCATATATATTATGCCTATATAGAATATGAGGATAGCATAAAGATGTATCCCTTGTGTTTGTGCACGTTCTAGGATACTGATGAGAACGTAGTCACCAAAGTAGCCTTTCAAGTCAGTATTTTAGATTGTTCTGCTCACATGTTGGAGGATGTCTCTGGCCTTATGTTTGGTTATTTTGCCCAAAGGTATTGGCCTTATATAGGATTTTGAGATGTTCATAAAGTCATTAGATGGAGGAAAGTCGTTGCTTAAATGATTTATTGACCCAAAGGTGGTAGTGTCAAGAGAGTTGATGGTTTGTACTCTGTTCACTTTTATGCAGGTGTCTATTTGCATATATTATGTATTCCACCCAAAGGTGTTTCATAATATGTGTGATCGGATTCTTAAGATAGATACTGCTTTAATTCTTAAAGTATTGTTGTTGTCCTACATTTGTACTGATCTCTACATTGTCTTTTTTGTTTTTCAGTTACCTTTTCTGTGAACAACAATGTTGTCACCATTGAAACCTTAAATGGTTTCAATTTCAAGAAGTGGAGGAAGGACGTTGAGTTTGCATTGGAGATGGCGGATGTCAGCATGGCCATGCATATCGAGAGGCTTCCCTCACTTCTAGATGTCAGCTCAGAAGCTGACAAAGTAGCTATGGCGACCTGGAAGCAGTCAAATAGGATGTGCTATTTGACCATAAAAAGGTCCATACCTGGTCATCTGTTGAGTGGATTGCCAAACACAACCATAGCGAGGGAGTTCATGGATAACATATCCTAGAGGTACAAGGTGTCTTCTCATGCTAAGCAGAGCGCCTTGATTAAGGAATTGTTCTCCATGAGGTATACTAGAGAGGAAGGCTTTCGATAATATATTATCCGGATGGTGCACCTTCAAAGCAGACTGAAGGCACTGGATATATCGATTACTGATTTGTTTATAGTGCTTCAAGCACTAAATATTCTTCCTCATGAGTTTGAGATGTTGGCCACCTCCTACATCTCTCAGGATGAGAACTGGGACATCAATGCCTTGATTTCTTGGTGTGCTACAGTAGAGGAGAAGATCAAGAGTTATCCTCATACAACTATGTTTGCAACTGCCAAGGGTAAGGGGAAGGCTAATGGTAACTCCTAATGGTAAGGTAGTTTGTATTGTTTTTACGAGACACATTTTATATACCATCTTTTAGATAAAACTTGATCTCTGTATCAGTTTTGGATAAAGAAGGTTATCATTTTGTATTTGATAATTCAGTTGTAAATATTTTTATCAATACAAGACATATCGAAACTACCTTCTTATCCTACGGATTATATAGTATGTGTCTTCCTCCTAATGAAATGTATACCTCTTCTTGTGTTGTCGAACCTGTTACTCGAAAGAGAACCTTTATAAAGGAAACATCGTACATGTTGTGGCATAAACGTCTTGGCCTCATTTCTAGGGAGAGGGTTGAGAGATTGATAAAGGATAACATCCTCCTAACTCTGGACTTTAGTGATCTGGAGACGAGTTTATTGTTGTAAAGGTAAGTTGACCTAGATAACTCATACATACAGGTGTTAGTGGTCCCTCTACGGTCACGTTATGCAATGCTAGATATTTTCTGACATTTATAGATGATTATTCCAACTATGGTTATGTGTTCTTATTTAAAGACAAGTCTAAAGTTCTTCATAAATTCAAGATCTTTAAGACTGAGGTTGAGAACTAATTGAAAAAATCAATAAAGATAGTTAGATCTGACAGGGGAGGGGAATATTATGGCAAACATGTGGATGTAGGATAAGAAAAAGGTTTATTCGTCAGGTATTTGGAATCAGTTGGAATAGTGACTCAATTCACTATGCTAGGTAGTCTTAAGCAAAATGGTGTGGCCGAAAGGCACAATCGCACCCTAAAGGACATAATGAGGTCACTGTAGAGCAGGAATAAGCTACCCAAATATCTTTGGGGTGAAGCCATCAAGACGACATTATATATCTTGAATAGAGTCCCAAGCAAGTCAGTACCAAAGACGTCTTTTGAGCTTTGGGTTGGAAGGAAGTCAAGTCTTGCACACATTTGTGTATGGGGTTGCCCTACTGAGGTAAGGTTATATAATCCTTATGAGAGAAAATTGCAAACTCATTTCACTCGTTGCTATTTAGTAGGTTATCTTGACCACTTTAAGGGCTACAGATTTTACTGTAGAGAATGAGGGGCATAATAGTGGAATCACAAATGGCTAAGTTTTTGGAATACAATGTCTATGATAAGGGAGGATCCTCATATCCTCCAAGAGATAGTAGGAAAGATATTAAGATTATTTCGTATCCGCCTCTCATACAGTCAACTCTAGTAGATGAAGGTCCTAGTACCGTTCCTGTGCAGGCATAAGAACTATATCTATTCAGGAAGAGGTTTCTGAGGTACAAGAACCTATGCAGTTGGTCAAATCCCCCAAAGAGAGGCAACTGGCTATCTCATCAGATTACATAGTCTATTTGGGTGAGCAAAACTATGACATAGGACATGTTGTGGATCAAGCTACTTTTACAGAAGTCGTTTCTGGATCCCATGTGGATATATGGTGGGAAGCAATGAAGAATAAGATGCAATCTATGAGGTATAATAAGGTATGGAAGCTTGTTGATTTACTTTAACATTGTAGATCTGTCAGTTGCAAGTGACTATTTAAGATCAAAAAGGACACACAGGGTCAAATTGAGCAGTTTAAGGTGCGTCTAGTTGCCAGGAGATTCACTCAGAGAGAAGGAGTTGACTTCAATGTTACCTTCTCTCCTGTATCCTCAAAGCATGCATTTAAAGTGATTATGGCAATGGTGGCTCATTATGATATGGAGCTACATCAAATGGACGTTAACATCGCTTTCCTAAATGGTGAACTTTATGAGGAGGTATATATGGAGCAACCTGAAGGATTTAAGGATCAGGATTCAACTGACAAGGTTTGCAAGTTGAATAAATCAATATATGGTTTGAAGCAAGCTTCCAAACAATGGTACCTAAAGTTTGATAAGGTTTTGACCTCATTTGGCTTTGTGAAAAACAAAATCGAAAGATGTTTATACTATAAGGTCAGGGGGAGAAAAGTTATCTGCATACTACTGTATGTCGATGATATCTTGCTCGTGTCAAATGATTTGACCATGTTGCATGAGGTAAAACAACTTTTGGCCAAACACTTTGACATGAAGGATTTGGGTGAAGCATCATTTGTCCTCGGTATACAGATTCACCAGGACAGATCTCAACACTCATTGAGCCTCTCGCGAAGCGCATACATTGAATGAGTGCTACAAAGGTTTAATATGGCTGAATGTAAACTTGTTATAGCACCTATCTCTTATGGAGAGAGAGATTATCTTTGGCACAGTGTCCAAAGAATGAAGTTAAGAGAAATGTCTTGTACTCTAGTGCTGTTGGTAGCTTGATGTATGCCCAGGTGTGAATTAGACTGAACATTGCATTTCCTGTTAGACTGTTAGGTTAATATCTGGCTAACCTAGGTGTGGATCATTGAAATGCAGTCAAACGAGTGTTGAGATACCTAAAGGGTACCAAGGATTATACATTGACATACAGAAAAGTCAACGATTTGAACCTCACAAGATATACGGACTCTGATTTTGCTATATATCCGGATGATTGCAAATCCACTTTAGGATACATTTTCATGTTGGCAAATGGTGCGGTATCATGGAAGAGTGTCAAGCAGACACTAGTGACTTCCTCGACTATACATGTAGAGTTTGTTGTATGTTATGGAACTGCTATATAGGCAGTCTGCCTCAAAAACTTGATTTATAAGTTGTTTGTGGTGGATTCGAGACTTCATGTTGGCAAATGGTACGGTATCGTGGAAGAGTGTCAAGCAGACACTAGTGACTTCCTCTACTATGCATGTAGAGTTTATTGAATGTTATGGAACTGCTATATAGGCGGTCTGCCTCAGAAACTTGATTTTTGAGTTGTCTGTGGTGGATTCAATTGCTAGACCCATACGGTTCTATTGTGATAATCTTGCTGCAATGTTGTTCAGTAACAACAATAAGAGTATCACAGGGTCTACGCATTTGGAGGTCAAGTTTTTTACCATAAAGGAGTTGATCTATAAAGGTGACGTTGAAATGGAGCACATCAGGATTGAGGAGATGTTAGTTGATCTATTGACTAAAGGATTTCGCCTACCAGTGTTTGTTAGACATGTATTAGGTATGGGCGTGTTGAAGTCCTTAAATAGGAGTAGTTAAGGATCACTGTATTTGCTCATTAAATGTCTGTACATTTTGATGTATTATGACATTATGGTTATTAATTAATGAAGTTTATCATATTCTTCTATCCTCAGTAATAACTATTCTTCTATATAGTCATAATACATATGAAAGCCTTAAGATTTGTGTTTATCTTAAGCATTTTAAAGGTCATTGGGCATTGATACAGATTGTCCTTGAGCCTATGTCATTAAACACATACAGTTTATATGGATATCCTTAAAGTTTCACATGACATAAGGGAATATAAGGTTTTAATCCCATAAAGGTTCCTAATGCAGTTTAGCATTCAATTGGAGAACATAAAGATTTTCTCTAATGTTGTTTAGCATACGGTAAGAGGAAATAAGTTTTCTCTAATGTTGTTTAGCATTCGGTGAGAGAAAACATGATTTCTCTGCTACAGTTTAGCACATGTAATTTAACATAAAGTTAGAGAAATCGAGACCTACGGACGAAGATGATACGTATTATATCATAAATGTATCATCCTAGTCTGCCACACTCCATTTTTCCATTCACGTTAATAAGGTATTAGATATTTGTGATTATATTAGACTTGTGTCACATATGACACATGTTTTTTATATTTTTTGGTATCGAAAGCCTTGCAGGACAGAATGTCAAACTTTTGTTACCTTTGGATCAAATATTTTTTAAAATTTTTTACCAATACAGTAGCGTGGCTTAACCGAATTTTCAAACTGTTTTGAACTTAAAACCGCAATTAATAGCTGTTCAAAGATTGTAGGACATTTTTGTCCTTTTCCTATTAAGTGGACAACAATTAATTGTAATTTTGGCTTTTCAATAAATTAACGATTAAGTTACGTAATTTAATCCAGATAAGGATAATAAAGTGGCCCAATAAATGGTCTAAATCAATGAGTCAAAGTTTGGGTAAAAAATGAATCCTTTTTAGTGTGGACCTGGTCCATATCAGACTTGTAATGGAGAAACCCGATATAGAAGCTATATATATAAGTTAAGGTCTCCTGCAGTTGTTCATATCAATTGTAAGCATACGGATTCTCTGACTCGTTAAGAAAACTTACGTATTGAGGAAACTATAGAAAAACCTAAACCACGTGTCGGGAAATATAATCTGTAAAGGTCCTGGGAGATTCGAGATTGTTTGGAGCTCGAAAATTGCATCGGAATTAAAGATGGAACTGAAATCAGGTATTTCACATTTCCTTCATTTTTAACCATTTCATGTATGATCCTAGGAACATAATATGGTATATACTACGTATTACAGAACTTGTAATTGAGATATCAACCACATAGACTAAAAGGAAAGTTTTTTTTTGAAAAATTAACTAAAAGGAAAGTTGTATGAGATGAGATGGAGTTAACGGAATAAGAGGTATTAAATTTTGAGGATGCAAAATTCATGAAGTTTCTAACTCAAATGATGAAATTAAGTATGAAGACTCTGTTTGATGGATTAAGTATCCTTTTCAAAATCTCTACTAATGCTGGAATTACCTAAGCTTACATGTGTTTTTGATAATATATTGAACTACAATTAAGACAATATTGTCTTTTAGGATCAGTCGTAGGGTGAGCTATGGCGGAAACATACATCAGCTTATTCGTTCTCTCTTTGCCAGAGATTGGTATAGCGCTCTTATTTTATCCCTATTCTTGTAGTACAAAACCCCACTGAGTCCAACTACCAAAACACCTGCCAATACTCTAATCACAATCCCCATAACCTTTCTTTGGTCCTTAGAATAAGCTTCCCGGCCTTTTGTAAACTCGTTGACTTCATCTTCAACACCTTTGTTTGATGTCAAAGCTCTGAAGTCGGGCACAAGCTCAACAGGGGGTAAACTAGGAGCCTGGACACCATCTCCACCGTCGAGAAGCACCACGTTGAACTCCTTCTCTGAAGATGAAAATAACAGTACTAGAGGCATTGATACTGGTGCAGCCACTGAGTTATCAACCAGTGCATGTTGGCTCTCTACAGCCGGTTCAGATGCCAATGCGTGAACAGTTGATGGAGAAGGATACTCAGGTGAGAGAAGTTCTTTCTTTTCAGTTTCTGGAGCTGGAACGTAGTAATACTCAGCAGAGACTGTTTCATTATGCTGTTGTTGTAGGGTTGTACTTATAGCATAAGAGTCAGATGGATTCACACCCTTGGTTTGGCTGGTTAACATAACTGAGAGCAACAAGAAAAGAGACATGTGTTTTAAGTACTAGCTGCGACATGGCTTCTGTTGAGGAACAATCTGATATAAGTCAAGAGTTTCATCTAGGGAAAAATGTTGGAATAACATCTTCGTGCAAATCATGTTTTCATATATACATTTTTGCATTTGGAAGATGTGGCTTTCGATAAGAAGAACGATAATTGCAAGAAAAAAATATGGTGGGTGACAGGCGTTCTGTATATGGCATTAAGCTAGTTTATGATATGTTTAATATACTAGTTTAGGTGACAGCAATTGGAAGGCGACGTCAGTTCTTGTGCTAAGTTTTAAGAAACATGTTTTGGGTTTCCCTTGTCTTAAAGAAAACATTATGCTGTTGTTTTAAAAGGAAATTAATGAAATCATGGTGATTAAGAGGTCATGGATTTTCCGGGAGGCAAGTTTGTTGAAAAATCAAGATGGAATCTGATCGTAACAATTACAAAATTTTTTCGTATTTTGATTTTTTGAAAATCAAAATCACTTTAATTCTATAAAATGATTAACACATAAATCATAATAAAGCATCAATCTGAATTCGTACCTTATTCTGAAGCTTAATCCTTATCTTGTAATATCCTATGAACCATTTTCAAAACTGATCTATCTCACTCACTGTAGCCGCACAAATGTTCAGTCTTTAATGATATCTATAGAATAGGTTAAGAGAACTCTATAACTCTTATAGAGAGGGTTAAGCAAGAAGTATTAACTTCACAAGGCTTAAGCTTATTTATAATATATTTTGGACATTTCAGTAATCTAATTAAAATTAAATTCCAATTTCAATTATTACAAATAATTATAATTAAATACCAATTATGCTCAAATAGAATCCAATATCTCATATTGATCTTTATTTATTAAATATCTCATATTTAATATAAAGTCTCTCAAACTTTATAATCAAATTTAACTTTATAAAATATCTTTACTCTCTTCAATCCATTCTTTATGTGAGACAAATTAGGTTCTCAAATATGTCGACAATAATTATAAATTCTAATTCTAATTCATAATTAGAATTAGATAAATTAAAACTCTTTTTAATTTGTTTTTAATTCTCTAATTAAATAATTTATAATCACATATCAAGATTCACGTTTAGTAATGCGTTATGATCACCCAAATATTTAGGAATGTCAAAGTGATTTTTACTAACCTTTTCGTGTATGATTTTTTGTATAATTTAATCATTTTATCATACAATGTTCTGATTAGACGGAGCATGGAATTAATGTCTACTTTTTTTTAGTTCAATCATATTAGTTCTCCGTCAATAGTTATTGATTCAATCAATGAAATTTGTAAACTACTTACAAAATATCATTCCACTTTGGTCAAGGATTTCTCAAATCAATACTAATATAGAATAATGGAATATTTGCTCTAATTACTTTAGGGTGATGAATACTATCTTGATCACACAACTACCTCTATATAATTCATGCTATATCCAATGACTGTTGATTAAACTACCTATGATTAAATATGTTATAAGTATTATCAAAGCATAGTAATTCCTATACAAGATAACTTTAGTGATCTCAAGTCAAAGGATCGCTTATACAATCATCACAATGAGAATTTTATAGATATAAAATTAATGTTTCAAATAGATTTTTCATATCAAGTAAGCTCAGTGACTTGTTCTCTAACAAATACCTACAGGTTTGTTTAAGTATCTTCATACTTTAACCTATAAGATCAACTAATTCCTTCATAAGAAAAAGCATAACATATGCTGGCTTTTTTATGTTCTATTAATGTCCAGTCTTAATAGAATAATGACTAAGAACAATTTATGGATAATACATAAATATAATATGAATCTCATAATTATAAACTCATTATAATTTCATTTGCAATGTATAATTATCCTATGGACTTTATTATATACATATAAAAATGTACAAGATAAAGAATGCTTTTAAATTATTTTGTCACTAAACTACAACAAATCAATTAATTGTAGGGCATAAACTAACAAGGTTTCATGAGAAAATAAAGGAAAGGTATAGCTTATCATGTCTTATGCAAATCAAAGTTAAAAATCAGATAGTTATGATAGGCTTTTAACTGATATGTCTCTCTTGATAGTGATCGATAAAATTACAATTAATTATAATTTTATCCATCACTTACTACTAAACAACTTGACAATTCATCAAAAGAGACGTATTATTTTATAACTTTATCCATCATTTACTACTAAACAACTTAACAATTCATCAAGAGAGACGTATCATTTAAAAACCTATCATGACTATCTGATTTAGAAATCTTAATGTAAAAAATTAATAAAAATATGAGAATACTTATTTAGTTAATTTATTAAAAAAGTCAATTGGTAATGGAAAGCTTACTTTTTTCCTTCAACTACCATATTATCATTTTGTTGGAACTTTAAATTGGAAACGTCCACCTTCAATCTGCAACACAAGTTTGCAAGGTTTCTTTTGTATATTTTTCCATTATCCTTTGTTATCAATCATTGTTTTTGTATTATCCATTAAGCAAGCACAAAAATATGTTATCAAGCAATCATTTTGACATCATTTGTGGTATCAAATAGCCATTTTCATATCATTTGTTGTATTGAGTAATCATTTTTCACATAGAGTATTATAGTTCGAGAAAGGTGCATTAATGCCATTTATTGTATCAAGAAACCATTTTCGCACTATTTTTAGTATCAAGCAACCATTTCTCACCTAGAGTATTATGATTTGAGTAAGTTTTATTGTCAAGTTTTTTTAGAGCTTCATATAAATGTATGAGAGTTTTCAAGTTATAATGTTGTTTAAGAAATAAGAAGCAGAGATTTTAAGGTTTTTATTGAAAAATATTTGCAAAATGTAAAGCAAAATTTCATGATTATTAATATTCTAATTTAAATAGTATTTGTTTAGAGTAAAAGTTGACATAGTGAGGAGGGAAAAAGAGTTTGAAAAGAAGAAAAAAAAGATCTAGTGTCCTTATTTGAACGTTAAACTCCATTTTGGTGCTTATCTAGTTAGTGTGTAGTTTATTTTGATATGTATACTTGTGACTATTTAATAATTGTTATATTATTCATATATATTTTATGTAATGTAATGGTATCTTTTGACTAATATTATGGTGTTTATGGTATAATTCATCAATATAGTGAAGGTAAGTAATGGAATGGAGAATAAGAAGAGTTGTTTAGATGTGACAAGCTTATGTATTAGAGTGGAGGGCATTAAACAAAGGAAATACTTGAAGTGAAAATGAAGTTTGAAAGTTCAAAGATAATTTTTGATTTATATCAAAAGTATGTAGGGTTCATGAGGTTACGATTTCTACAAGAGGATGAAAGAAAGATGGAAATAGAGACTTGTAAGCATACTTTTGTGTCATAGGGGTCATTGCACAAACCATAAGGTTGACTAGTATGAAACCAATATGTAGAGGAAGAATTAGGTACAATACTTGAGCATGTCATTAGATGATGGTAAGAGCATAATCAAATATGAAGATATGCACACCTAAATAATGCAAGATTTATAAGGTGACATCAAGTTATGGATAGTTAGGTTAGGTGTAGATTAGAAACGAATGACAATTATTGAATTAGGTTATGCACAAATATATAGTCTATTATTGTAGTTGTGGGTGGGTATGAGAACATAACTTGTTATGTAAGGGATACCTTATTCATATAAGAAGGTTGAGAAAAGTAGGGTTAGAAGAAGGAGACTTGGAAGTCATTTATAAGATGTTTAATAGAATAAAAGAGAAAGATAATAGATTTTCTACAAAATTAACTATGATGAGGAAGGTTGAAGAATGTTTTCTAGGATAATGTGAGGAGTCGCATTATATGTTGAATTTAATGGTGTGATGATGCTTGGTACCACTTATCATATTGACAAACACCAAATGTCATTTCCCAATTTGAAGGTGTTCTTTTAAACTATGATCGACAGTCTATATTTATTGGTTATGTACTCTAAAACAACAAGATTACCAATAGTTTTTGTTGGTTTTTTTGTATATACAAGGGAGGTGTATGAATAGAAAGTCACTTAGTGTTATAATTATAAATGAGGGTAAAAATAGGAGTAATACCATTGAGGTGGTATTCCTTATTGTACAACATAGACTATATTTGTAGCATATACTAAAAAATTACCTGAGGAATTTGGTATCCATAAGAGATACAAGAAGTTAAAAGCTACATTTATAGATGTTGTATATAGTGATAACAACAATGAAGAATTTATGGCAAAATGGAATGAAATGGTTATAGAGTTTGACTTAGGAAATAATTCATGGGTGTCTCTTTTTGTAACTATGCGAGGTGGACTTTAGCATATATGTTAGGTGGCAATTTTAAGTAATAATGTCGATGACACAAAAAAGTGAGGGGATGAGTGCTTGCACACTCATAAAATGTTAAGATAATTCAATAAGCAATATGATAAAATAATCAAGGAAAAGATTGAAAGAGAAATAAATTTTAATTACTTGCATGCATGTATTAATGTATCATTAGTGAAGCAATTTGATAATGTTAAGGAATTTTAGAAGGAATACAATAATACCATATTTCATATTGTACAAGAAGAACCAATAAGTTTGAAGTATTATGAGATGAGCAAAAGTTAGACTAAACGGAATAAAAAGTTATACGTAGTAGAGGAGATGGATGAAGGGTGCATGAGGTCAGACTACAAGCAGTTGTATTAACTGAGTCACCCCACTAGCTAAGTGCAACTATTTATTGTTTGATTTTTAGAGAATCTTGTATTGATACAAATTCAATTTTTTAATTAGGGTGAAGATGAAAAATTTTCATAGAATATGTTTATTAGGATATAGTGCAAGGATGTTGTGCAAGCATATGAAAATAAAGGTAGGCAACATTTATTAAAGTGATGATATTAAATGTTAGTAAGACATAAGGCCCTTGATCATACTATTAAAAGTGAATCAAATTTTGAATACCTATATAATATATTAGTATAAGCAAATAAAAATTTATAGGTGCAAATGTAGTTGAGTCAAGGGATGTTAGTGATCATTTGGGCATACTAAAACTCCTTCAAAAGGCGTTAGGTTGAAGAACCCAGTTGTCCTTAAGCCATATGATAGGCTAAGAACAAGAAGGTCAAAATCTAAGGACAAGGAGGTCCAAAAGAAGAAACTTTAAAAAAAATGAGATTAGTTTATGAAAAATTATATTGGTGGTAATAAATTGACATACTGAATGTGTTCTTTTTTCTTAATATTACTAAATATTTGATCATATGTATAATTACTTTTTTAATGTTATTATTTGAGTATGATGACAATTGAGGATGAAAATATGAGTACTTGTTTCAATAAAAATGAATAGAGGATTGCAAATATGAAATGCCATTTCATTCCACTTAATCAATAGCTAAAATATATTGTATTATTTGGTAATGTATGTAGGCTATCATGAATGTTTGGAATAAACAATATATAAAAAGAGTAATATATATATAAGGAATTTTCTTTTCAAAATGTGAACATGCTGTAAACTCAACTTTAACCACTTATTTTGACTTATTGATGTTCATGAAAAACTCTAGAAATGATTGATATATTTAAGTACCAAATGTAGGATGATGGATTTAATAGTGTGGTTTGTTAAATATGAAAATAAAATTCAAAGGTTTGAATAACAAAATAAGTACTCTAAACTGAAGTTATATTCTTTTATCTAATCCTCAAGTTTTTAATAGAAGAATCGAAAATTGTATAGGATATGTCATTCATTATTTGATGATGATATATATCGTACTCTTTTTTAATTTAATTGAATCATAAACTGTAAATTTATTGACTATGAAATCTATTTCATCTAATTTTAATTGTTTATATATGGGGTGTTGATATTTTTTTTAACTAGTTTTGGCATTATATTCAAGGAGTCATCGCATTTTTTTACTAACTTTTATATTGTTTTATAAACTCATAATTAATGATAAATTTCTTATATAATCTTTAAAAATTCATTATTTTTGCTTATTCATTTATATAAAACAAATAAATGACTCGTTTTTTACACTCATAATGAATCTTTACTAATTTAGGTAATATGAATTGAGAAATTTTCATATGACATATAATTAAAACAAGTTAAGACTTGGTTTGAGATTTTTTAACTTATTGTTTTCCATTTATTAGATAAACGAATATTTTGAGTGTGAAATAGGATTGTTAATGCAAAATATAATGAGCATGAAATAGAAATGTTAATGTATTTTGATGAATTTGAGAAATTTACAACTATGTTCAATCTTTTTATTTTAAATTGAGAAAATTGGAAAATATTAAAATAAATTTAGTATCTATATGAACTTAGTAAATTTTGCATTGATTGAAAATTATAGACTTGAAATTTTTTGAAAATATTTAAAAATTCTATCATATTGTTGATAAAATAATATGATTAGGAATATATTTGAGGTCTCATAAGTTCTTAACCTTTTATTTCATTTAATCATATGAATCCAAGGTTCATAGATTATGTATGTAAAGTTTAGCATATTTATATATTGTTTTATGAATCAAAAATAGAATTGACATTTTTATTGTTTTAAATTTAGAATTATTATTATTTTATGATTTAAGATAACTATCTAGAAATGTTTTTTGAGAGTTTTGTCATTTTTTTACTATTTTATAGATAGGTATAAACATCACCGCATTTATGGACTTGTTATTCCCCAACCATGTTTACATAATAAGAGGTTTAATTGCATCAAATTCGTTGTTGAATTAGATAATTTAAGATAAATTAACGTATTTATGTATAACGTATGATAATCATAAGCAAATTTGCACTCATTGAAGGTATTGTATAAGGAATTAAGAAATTATATTAAATTGATGATGAAGTAATACAATTAGAATTATATATGAGGTTTCGTAAAGGTTGTATTTGGCTCTTATTGCCTATAAAGCTCTATTGGATAGCACTACAGAGGTAAAGAGGGTAGTTAATAAAGAAAGTTACAAACTGGCAAAGAAACAGACGAAGAAGATAGTCTCAAAAGCTAAAAATAGAGCCTATGAGAAATTATATCAACGATTGGAAACTAAAGATGGAGAAAAGGGTATATTTAAGTTATCGAAAGCGAGAGATTTATATCAAATTCATTTTATAAAAGATAAACTAGGGTGGGTACTCGTGGCTAAAAATGACATTAAGAAAAGATGATAGAGATACTTCTATAGCCTTTGTAATGAAGGTGTAAAGGGCAACATCTCTTTAGGTGATCTTAGCGCGCCTAAGAGCTATCATAACTTTACTTATCGCCTGCAGATCATAAGGGAAGAAATTAAGAGAGGTTTGAGGGAGATAAAGAGTGGAAGGATAGTAAGGCCTAATGAGATACTCATAGAGGTGTGGAAGAGCCTAGGCAAAAAGGGTTTTACTTGGCTAGTTAAGCTCTTTAATGTAATTCTTAAGTTTGCTAAAATGTTAGATGGAGTGGGGACTTAATACGCTAATTCCTCTATACAAGAATACAAGGGAAGTCCAAAATTGTGAAAACTATAGAGGCATTAAACTATTTAGTCACATCATGAAGTTGTAAGAGAAGTTGATTCAAAAGAGAGTGAGAAAGGATGCACCTATCTTAAAGAACCAGTTTAATTTCATGCTAGAAAGGTCCACAACAAAAGCTTTTCATCTCCTTAAAAGATTAGTGATATATTACAAGGAAAGACAATGTAACCTACACATGGTTTTTAGGGATTTAGAAAAGGTTTATGATAGGGTACCTAGGGAAATTATGTGAAGATGATTAGAAGCTAGAGGAGTTCCTATGAATTATATATGGGTTATTAAGAATATGTATGAAGGTGTAAAAACTCGAGTAAGGACGATAGGAAGAGAAATGAAACATTTTTCTATCAATATTAGAGTATATCAAGGCTCCTCATTAAGCCTCTTTTTTTATTGTGGTAGTTATAGATGAACTTACCAAAAATATCCAAGGGGATATGCTTTGGTGTATGTTATTTGCTAATGATATTGTTTTAGTGAATTAGACAAAAGAGAGTGTCAATGTTAAGCTAGAACTTTGGAGGGATAGGTTAGAGTCGAAAGATTTAAATTGAGCAAGACTAAGGCTGAGTACTTAGAGTGTAACTTTTCGAGCCATAGAGTGGCTCCTAAATTGGAGGTAAAGATTGCTCCATAAGTTATACCATGAAAAGAGAGGATCTATCACCTAAAGCAATGAAAAGATCGATAAAGACATAGTTCACCGTATTATATCAGGGTGAATTAAATAGAGAAGTGTATCAGGAGTTTTAAATGGCAAGAAGATACCACTCAAGATCAAAGGTAAATTTTATCGTTTAGCAATTGGGTCAGCCATACTCTACAAGGGAGAGTGTTGACTCATCAAACATATGCATAGTCATAAGTTAATGGTGGCTAAGATGAGGATAATGTGTTAGATGTGCAACCTTACTAGAAGAGATAAGGTCAAAATGTAATCATAATAGACAAATTAAAGGTGGCTACTATTATTGAGATTTGATAAATTAAGAAAGACAAGGCTTAGGTGGTTTGAACATATTAAGAGAAAACATCATAGCGCTCCAGTGAGAAGATGTAAGAAGATTACACTTAAGGACTATAAGAAAAAAAAAAGAAGGTCTAAGAAGAAATGAGAAGAGGTGATCAGGAATAATATAGCTCTGTTAGAACTTATTAAGGATGTGACCTTTAATAGAAAACTTTGACGTACTAGGATATAAGTAAAAGATCTCACCTAAAGAGACCATTCCTAAGGATGTCAAGTCAGCCCAGGCTAGCATTACCTAACGCTAGATGACCCGTGGCTCGACATAATTGGCCAGCCTGACCCGACCTTATATTTTAAAAAAATTAAAAAATGACGTCGTTTTTGACGCTTTGGTCGAGCCACAAGCTGAGCTACCCGAGCCACAATTATGCAGGGCCGAGTGGGTCGGGACAAAATTGACATTCCTAATCATTATGTTTCTCACATGTCTTTTAAACTTTTTTCTTCGAGTCTTATGTGTTATATTTAGCCTAAACATTTAACATGTAGTACATCTTTATTAGTTATTTAGCCTGAACATTTCCTTAGTTAACCTAAATTTTTGCTTGTAACGGTTTGTTTGTTTTTAGTTATTTACTTGTCTTTTTTCCTTATTTGTGTATTTACTTACTTATTTTATCTTTTATTTTTTCTTTACCTTGCTCTATATTTATTGTATTACTTATTTTTATATTTTATGTATATGTATATTTATTTATTTATTTTATAATGATTATTTTCTTTTATGTCTATTCTTTTTTATTTTTAGTTATTATATATATATATAGTCTATCGAAAAATCTCTCTATTAATTAAGAGTAAAGCTGCATATTTCTGGACGTCTCCAGACCTCACATATCGTTAGGACTATCATTGGAATGTTGTTGTTGTTAGTTTATTTGATGAACTAAAAATAGATACCTAATTGTTTTATGAAAATACACATTTAATTGAATGTTGCATGATTGTAGGTAATATTCTATCCTCTTTGGATGAAATAGGGCGTAGTACATAGTATAGAATATAAGTGTCTCTACCCTTATTCCCACTTGGAGCATTTAGTAGTATATTTGAGTGGTTCAACAAATGCAAGAATAGGAATATATTTCATTGCTTAAATGAGTATATTTGAGTGCTTAATTAAATGCAAGATTGCTAAAGAATTGTAAAATTTGAATTTTATTATTGGGTCAAAATTAACATAACTTCGAAATTTGCCTAGCTTGATGAATGCTTTCCCCTTTGTAGAAATTGGCAACTATTATTTATTTTATTTTTACTTAAAAACAAAGTTATGGAACTCAAGTTCGGACGTATCCTTTCAATTTGGAAAAATAAGGGAATTCATGAACATTGACATTTAATAAGATGTTCAATTGCATCAATTCATTATTGAATTTGTAATTTAAGAAAAACAAGTGTATTTAAGTAAAATTAATTTTTTTCATATTGATATTTAAATCTAAAATTTATATTATAATTTCAATCTACAATATTTTAACTTTTCACAAATTTAATAACATACAAAATATGTTGTAACTATTTTCGTTCAAATTTTTTATTAACTTTTTTTACCTTCCCTTCCAAAAAATATTAAAACTTATATTAATATTAATTACTATTTTATAACATATAATTAATAACATTATAAAATGCCAATAATCAGCTAATAATTATGATATATAATTTTGAAAATATGTATCAAAATATCTATTGTAAAAGTCATAGAGAATAATTGTAATAATCATTAAAATACGTGAAGATTTGAAGTCAATTTCAATTCTCAAATATAGATATTAATTTTTTACTTGTACTTGATATTTTAATTGTTACATTAAATTCAATATTTTACAAGTTTAAACTTAAAGTAGTTTTTTTCTAATACATAAGAGTATAGTTACAATAACTTTATCATAATGATATACATTTAATAAATATGATAAATTTCTTGTAAATATATGTATATATATATATATATAATATTTTAATTTTTATAAAATGTGCTAATTTTTAATAAAATAATAGTTTATTTCACCATAATGTGTTATGTATTGTATATAGATGCTTTTATAGGTAAAAGGTTTTTTTTGAACAATAAGGTATTTTAAAAATAAAAATAATCGTCAAATTCTAGCGTTTCTTAATGTTCAAAAAGAATTATAATATTTTAAATTTTATTAAATTTAATTTTTCAACTTGACAAAATTCTGAAATTAACTAAATTTTCGTCAATTATCTGATAGCATGGAATTTTAATTTTTATATTTAATAAGACCCAGTATTGTCAGTATAGAGCTGAACTTATGATGGTGGATCCTCTTGAACCTGAATTCAAAATTCGAATTTCAATCAATTTAGAGTTTTGTCTGTTCACTCTGTTCATGCCCGAATGAGCTTGTTCCCCTATTATAATTCTACGTAGGAATGACAATGGGGTAGGTTGGGTTCAAGCTGCCCTTATCCCAATCCGGCCCAACTTTATATTTTTTTAAGAAATAAAAATTATGTCATTTTTTGATAAAACAATATTGTTTTGTATCTTTTTAAAAGGACATGGCTGTCTCAACTTGACCTGACGCTTAACTCAGTTGGACTAAACAATCTCAACCTGTAGCTCGATCAACTTGGGTCTATGTTCTTTAAGCTTTGTTTGGTTGACGAGTTACTAATAGAATGAGATAGAACGTAACACATTTTTATCATTTGGTTAAGAGTTTTATAATGAAATGGAACGAAATGAGATGAAAGCGAAGCGTTTCATGTTACATTTTATTCTATCCTAAACAGTGAAAAGAAAAAACCTCCAATTTTGGAAGTTTATAATAGAACGTAAATTAATAAATACATACTACCTAATATATCCTTAATAATTTTTCTTAATATCAATTATTTCTTCTAACCATAACCCTCTTTTTTCAAACTCATTTATTACGATCCACAAGCTTATCAACCTCAATAATATTTTTGTATTATTAACAAAAACTGTATATAATTAATAAAAAATTAATAAAATTAATAAAATTTTTATTAATGAAAAATTGAAAATATATAAAAAAAGTGTTTTTTAATTGTTTGTATATATTTTTATATAAATAAAAATTTAAATAAACAAATTTAAATATAAATCACATATAATACAATAAAATTTATTAAATAATTAAAAATAATATTTTATATAATTAATAATAAATTGTATATAATTAATAATAAAATAATATTTTTATTTAAATTTTTATTATTTTTAAATAGAAAATATATAAAAAACAAGACACAAACGTAACTTTTTAATTGGACATGATTTCTGATTTAAAATCATAACGTTAAATCTCTTGCAATAATTATTTTAATATCAGGGGTATGATAGTCATTTATTATATATTACATTCCACTCCATCCATCTTCCAAACAATGGTTCACTATATTATATTATGAATCATTCCATCTTTCCCAAATAACTTTTCACTATGTTACGTTTCATTCCATTATAAACCGTTCCATTGTGCTCTATTTCATTCTATTAATTAATATCCAACCAAATAGGCCCAAAGGTTTCTCACTTCCTTAGTTTCTATTTTCAGCATTTGATTTTGAACATATAAAGAATATGTTTTCTCACTTAATACCCAATCAAAATGTAGGAAATCTCAATTCAATCGTTTACTTTATATGGAAAAATCCATAATTAGGAGATGTTAATTATGGAAATTTACGAATTTCACTAATAAAGCACATAATTCCTGATCGAAATGAACAAGGAAATCCCATTGTTTTCTATATCATTGTTTTAATTTCTGAAATTGGGAAAATCGAAAACTACTAATTGGTTACCTACAATGCCAATAAAATAGGTAAGACCTCTAATGATTACTCCTGTAAATGAGGAACATTTAAGATCCTATAATTTCCTTTATAATTAACTAAATAATATCTTAGATTCTCCAAAGAACTAAAATCTTGAATGATCATGGCACTTTTGAATGTAGGAGATCTCAATCTCTAGCTATAAAAGGTAAAGAAAAGTATACATGCAGTACTGTTTTAGTTTGCCCTGGTTACAAAGAAAAGTCAGTGGGCGACAAGGTATGCAGCTTTTTTACATTGCAGTTTCTTTTTTAACCGTATCTCCTGACGTATGGTTCATATATGTCTGAAGTTTTCTTGCATTCTTAACTATATTAACTTAATTCTTCTTAATGTTTAGGTGTAAGAGATGGGACGCAGGAAACTGAACTCAGAACTCATCTCCAATGAAAAGTCTCGTATGATTACATTTCAAAAGAGAAAAAAGGGGTTGATTAAGAAGGTTGAAGAGTTAAAGATACTATGCAACGTAGATGTTTGTGTCATAATCTTTGGTCCAAAACTCGACCATCGTTCTTGTGAGATGGATGCTTGGCCTGTAAACTCTGATGAGGTAAAACGCATAATCAATATGTACAGGAAAGGTGGTCCTAAGGTAAGGTCAAAGAAGAATCAAGATTTGTCTGATTATTTCGTGACTCGCAAGAACAAAGTGGACTGCGAAATAGCAAGGATGCAGAAGGCAATTGTGGAAACAAAGTTTTCCAAGTGTTGCAGGCAGCTAAGGTTTTTATCTTATGATCAACTCTATTCGCTTGAAAAGACTCTTGCTGCTAAACTTGAAGTTGCAGAAAGGAGACTTTCAGAGATGGAAAACAACTCTGGATTTTCTTACTCGGGACCAAATAATGCCGGACCAAGTCTGATCAATCAATCCATGCTGTTGAATCCCAATTCAGCTTATTCAGTGTACCAAAAGAACATTGATTTCGATGTTGACATGCAAGCTGTTACTTCCTATTCCTACGACCTTCAAGCCGTGCACCGCAAGGTGGCGATTAGCGAAAGTCATGTGGACAACGCAATCCCGAGACTGCTTGTGCATTCTGAAAACTATATCCCATATAATGGCGTGACTAATAACAATGTCTGGTTCACGCCAAACGACTACAGCTACTCTGATCCATATGCTTCCATGCCCGAAGCTTCACCTCTGTTTAACAAATTCGCATTAAGTCCAGAAATGTACTACAGACCGACAATGCAGTCCTATATGCAAGTTCCAGCTGTGCTAAATGGTTCTTCACAAATGTGCGACCGCGGAATTGGCAACCTTCAAGTGAATGATTTTGACGATTACATTGACAAACTCAGATTTTAGGCACCGACATAACATGCTTGTAAGATTTTTTAGGTTAAGTTTTCTGTTATCCCTTCGTTGTTAGTGTTCATTATTTTATTTTCTATATATTTCCATTACATAATTTTCCTTCTCTTTTTTCTTTTTTCTTTATTTCACTTCTGTTGAAACCTCCCCCTTTCTTTCCTCTGTTTTCACCGCTCTAAACTGGCATGAACTTGCCAATTCCTTCATGTACAACTGCAATGGAATTCCAGTAGGTTTGGAAGATTTTAGTTCAGTCTCAATTTTCAGAAAATGTTCTTGGCTTCAGCATTTATACTAGTTCAAAGTAAGACCGACCATGTGATCAAGATAATTTCACAACATGATGATCATTACATAATTATGCGAAATTGGAAGAAGAAAACATAGCGGATGACACTATTGAGCACAGTAAAAAAAGCAGTGCCCACACAAAGCAAAGTGACACAAATTGGCATGTCATCCATCATCACATAATGTACAAATTGGTAGATCATTTGCGATATAGCTCTTGAATTACATGTTGGAGTTGCTCCTGAAGGACGAAAGAGCCTTGACAGCTCCCGCTCTCAAGACATACTGGTGATAGAGAGCAGCAATAGCAGCACCGATGAAAGGTCCAACCCAGAAGATCCACTGAAATTGCATAAAAAAGTTTCAGCACATTAAAAAAAAAAAAGTAGTGAAACAGAACTCTATGTCAAGAATATATACATACATGATCATCCCATGCCTTGTCTTGGTTGTACATCACTGCTGCTCCAAAGCTTCTGGCTGGGTTGATACCTGTGCCAGTGACTGGAATAGTAGCCAAGTGAACCATGAACACGGCGAATCCAATTGGAAGTGGTGCCAAGACCTATCATAATTAAGGTACAGAAGAAATTAGTTTTGGAGGTAGAAGTTCATATTCAATACATCAAAAGCGTGAGGTTTAGTCCGATAGAGCTCAGCTCTTACAGGAACGTGAGAGTCTCTGGCATTTCTTTTGGGATCGGTGGCAGAGAAAACGGTATACACAAGAACGAAAGTACCAATGATCTCGGCCCCCAATCCAGTGCCTTTACTATAACCATCAGAGAGCTCGTTGGCTCCACCACCGTACCTATTGTAATAAGCCTTTTGGAACGCTTTGACCAGTCCACATCCACATATAGCCCCCAAGCATTGCGCCACAATGTACACTATGGCTCGTATCAAAGATACCTTCCTCGCCAGAAACAATCCGAAAGTCACAGCAGGATTAATATGGCCACCTACAAATCAAGAAAATATTTAACACCCAAATCAGCATTTGTTCTTAACATCTTAAATCTAAAACCTTTACTTGCACTTCCAAGAATGACAAGAACGTGGCTTTATAGGCGCTAATCACAGACCTGAAATTCCGGCAGTGCAATAAACGAGAACAAAAATCATGCCACCAAAGGCCCAAGCGATGCCAAGAATGCCAACACCGCCACATCCGTCGGTGCTCTTGGCGGGGTCAGTTTGGCTTTTGTAACCGATCACAGTCAAGACAGTGATGTACAAAAACAATAACGTTGCAATGAACTCGGCAATGGCAGCCCTGTAAAAGGACCACTTGGTGAGCTCCTCAGGATCGATCAATGGAGCCGGTGGTGGATCGTGGTAGTCCTTGCCAATGTTTTCACCTCCGCCAACTTCAATGTCCTTCGCCATAGGTTAGTAGATAGAATACAAGAGAAGGTACTTTGAGTACTATGTTGTGCGATAGTAGACTTCCCAATGTTAGGGGGCTTATTTATATATTCCAAGCAAGGGAACGAGATCCTCCATTTTGCTAAGATGTTCTAATCATGATTTATTTAATTTTTGTCCACGTATTTGTGTGATCTACGTAAATATGCAAATAAAATTTGATAAAACAAAGTAAAAATTGATTACACAAAATATGTTCATGTGATTGTGTTAGTGAGTGAGTGTTAAATTATCCCAAATATTAAAAAGTTATTTATTAAATGCTTAGAATTTTTGTTATAAAAAATAATGACAATAAAATAATATGGCCTTTTGGATTTTGGATTTTGGATTTTGGATCCACTAGTCACCTCCAAGCTCCCTCTACCAGGCAAGAAATCCTCTAGCCTATTTTCTACTTTAATACGTCGTCGTTTTAAGCAAATTATAAGATTTGAACGCTGTCTCCGGTAGCGAAGATCTTCACGTGTTTTTTTCTACCGACACTTGGCATTGACGCAAAGCCATCAAAGCAAGACATATGCGACGACATTCTGATTTTGGAAGATCATATGAGGCCATTAAATTGCCACCTGTATTAGACTACTGGTCATTGGGCCCACACGTTCTTCCCATCACAGTGGTGTCAAATCAGATGGCTGTGGCAACCAGTGACTTGTTATTGCGTGACCAGACCGGCCAAAAGCTATCATTCACACACAGCCACCGTCCATCCAACTCAGTCCAACACTACCATCTCCCCGTCGAGACTCTCAACCACTCTTATCCTTCCACGTCGACTGGTTCCCAAGGCCGCCCCCAATCATTGCGTTAGAATAAAACTTAACGTGGGTTACATTAATCCCGTCATTATCATAATGTTCCAAGTAGAAAAATCAGAGAATTGGGAGGATAGGTAGGATTTCTGGATGCTATTAACCCACGAGGAAGGCACTTATATATCATGGAAATAGGTCAATTGAACATGAACAAGCATGTCTTCTTCATACTTGGTTTGGTCGGTTTGTCCACTGTATTGTAAATTGAGAATGTTTTTCCTACGTGCCTTATTGATAAAGTGTGGCAAAATAGATGCATCATCCTTCACTTTATGTTAAAATGGAGTCAGTACAAAGAAAGTTCTGGTTGGCCACTTTTTTTCAACATTTTAAATGCCTCTGTTTTCAGAGATTTTTTAAGTTTTGGCCTTTAGCAATTTATGGGATGAAAGGATCTTCATAAAGAATAAGAAGCATAATGTTTCTTGTGACATTTAAGTAAGCTCCTCTTCATGTTCATATATTATACTAACATATTTGAAAATAGCCAATTAAAGGTAAAGTTAGGTATTACTTAATATTTTCAAATTTCACGTGTCAGTAAAATTTATACTGGTTGTTGTTTTTATATTATACTAACATAATTTATCTGTTAGAGTATCCACTTTGGTTAAAAATGAAACTATTAAAGTGTTAATAAATGACAAGAGTCAACTAAGCAAATGGTTAGTTCTAGTCATTTCGATAATAGTTAGACTCAAACTCAAATTTTGTTAATGAATTATGTACTCTATCTATATTAAAAATTCTAATATTATGCACATTAGATATTATTATTTTGCAGTCATTATCATTTAAAAAAACAAAATAAGACTTGTTTAATTTACCATTATATTTGATACGTTATATTTCAAAATTGAGCATTGGAAAGTAGAGTTTTTAATTTAAAATTTTATTTTACTACAAGTATTAAGAAGTTAGTTTATTTATAAAAGCTGTTTTTATTAATTTGATATAAAGTATTTACAATTATTTTATTACCTTGACTAAAATATTGTACATGACTTTTTTTTTTGACAATAGCATAGGTTTATGGGTTAAAGTTAAAAACTTTTTAATTAATAAAAATCCTTTACTGAATTTTATATCATTGCTTACGTAATATTCGATTGACTTATAATTAAAACTTGTCAGAAGGAAATATTCTGACTTTTATAATTTCATAATTAAAAAAATAAGGATGTTTTATCATTTCCATCAAAGAAAAAAATAAGGTAATCATAAACAATAAAATACATAATTTTGTAAAATATTTTTTTATTCAATAATTATGATAATTGAATATCACCAATTTAATCATTACTTTAGGACAATTACTAGAAAACTTTCTTCCCTGCAAAATCTGTGTCTTCATTCCAAATATGATGATAGATCTTTACCTTTTATCCTCAACTTAATGCAGTTACTAGAGCTATAGGGACTTTTTTATATTAACCATCACTAATCCAAATTGTTGAGATTTAAGATATAAGGACGCTCTCGAGAAGGCTGAAGTGTTGAGCATGGCCGTCAAATTCTAGGAACAAGTGAAACACGTCTTTCAATAGTTTTCATTTGGCTAAAACTTTCTGTTCTCACTGACCACAGTCAATAAAAGGTTCAAATGGTTCAAGTCAAGAAACACTTCAATAAACAGGATATTTAGGGATAAAAATAAATGTCGCTAAATAGCGATATAACAAATCGTGATAAATACTAATTTGTGACAAAAAAAAATATCATCACCTAAATCGTCACTTATTTTCGATAGCAAAATAACATTCGTGACGTTTTCTTGAAGTTATCACTAAAATGTATTTTTGACACAAATAATTCGTCGGTAAAAAGTATAACCGACGATAATAATAAACGTTGTACATAGTTTTGCGCGACATTTTTTTTGTAGCTAAAAGTTTTTTCCTACTAAACTCTATTCGTAGGTAATTACTTTTAGTGAAGATTTTATTTTGGTAGCAGAATAGTTTTAGCTACTAATTTTTTATCGTAGGAAAATATTTTTAGAGACGTTTCTGTAAACGTGAATAAAAACTTTTTCTGACGAATTAGATTTTGATAGCTAATAGGATTTTTGACGATTTTATTTTGGTAGCAAAATACTTTTAGCTACTAATATGTGGTTGTAGCAAAACGTTTTTAATGACGTGCTTGTATACGTAATTAATGACCTTTTGTAACAAATTTTTTTGGTAGTTAATATTATTTAGTGACAAAATTTAATTTTGAATTTAATAATTATTATAATTGTTAAAAATGAATTTATTTTAATTTATTACAAATTTTAAGATAGTTTGAACTATTAATATTTTTTATTTTATATTAATGCTAGTGACATATTTTTAAAATAATAATAAATTGAAATTAAATAAACATTAAAAATGGAATGTATTTTATTAAAAAATAATTACAAGTCAAACACAAACTAAGACTTCTTGTCGTCATCACTGCTACTAACATATGCTGAGCCTAGTAATTGTTTTACCATCTTTTTAAGCTTGTTAACTTCTTTTAGTCTACGATTTAACTTGTCTTCTGTACATTGTAATTTAGTCTTCAGTGTCTGGTTCTCTTTTTGAAGCGTTATAACATATGTTAGTCATGACGAATAGGCACCAACAGTCTTAGGGTCATACCCAAAACTTTTGATATACCCCGATCATGTACCAAGGACATTGTTGCAAATGTCATCGATATTGGACTGATTCCCCTCAGCCAATGATGTCAGCAACAACTTCTGCATCATGTCTTACAATTTAAAGTAGAATATCGAGTAACTAAAAAACTATTATTTACTATTACATAAAAAATTTAATTGTAATATTAATTTATTTGTACTTATATAATTACTTTGCGACTCTTCAAACGTCCAGCCTTGACCTTCCTTATAGTATATGTGCTTGTATAATGTGATCATATCACACTCTTACCCTTGGAGTTGTGTTTGACTCTATAATATAAATTTAAAAAATTATAACCAATTAGGATTTATTGTATTAAAAATAGAATAATAAATTGAAAATGTTACACTTACAAATTCTTGTCGGACGATGACAAATGATTTGGACTCGGTATTATAAGGAGTTTTCATTTTTGCTCTATTGGCCTTGACTTTATCACACTTTTCTTAAATTAAGAGAAGTAGTTATGAGATGTTTAAACATAATTAATGGAAGGAAATATGGAGAGAGAAAAAACATACCTGAACTTT
>JANQBM010000005.1:41669555-41682736 GCA_025594535.1 Erythroxylum domingense | reverse complement strand
TTTGATTATGATGAGATTTAGTTTGTTACTGATATTCCTTCTGCTAAGGAATTCAGTTTGTTAGCTTTGTATTTAAATGGTGATTCACCAGGAATAAAACATGATTACTTCATTCTTCACTTCCATATTTATTAAGCGACAGCCCACGCTTTAGACCCTCATTTCATGACGTCGTCGTCCAGTCCCAGGCAACAAGTCCCTAACAATGCGACGTCGTCGCCTAAGACCTCCGCACACGTTCCCACAGCTATAAAAACGACAATGTTGAATCCACCCCAAGCAACTTCCGCCAATCACATCGCAATATCTATCCCCTCTCATGCAACAATTTTTATTCAAGATCCCACCCTAACTGACGCCGTGCAAGAGGAAGTGAGCTTCCAGGCAGCGGGAGAACCAAACCAGGAAGTAGGTCGGCACATATCCTTGCCTGCGTCCTCGTCTCCTGACCTACTACCTCCTGGGCGTCCACCAGAATTAGACGCTGACATGAGACCAGAAAGCGAGACCCTTATCGTTCAAGACTCCCCCCTACAGAGATTCAGATGCACTCTACGCCTCACCTCGCGAGGGCAATGGACATCCCCCCAGCAAACACTATTGCCTTATAATGTTTGCTTCGCTCTAAGTTTTCATTCATGTCCATATTCATTTGGAACTGTCAAGGGGTTGGAGGTAAATCCTTCCAGCCGATCATAAAAAATTATTTAAGGATTCATAATCCCTTTCTCAGGGCGCTCGTTGAATCGAGAATCGGTGGTGATCGAGCAAGGAGGGTTATTCGGAGCTTGGGCTTTAAGCAATCTTTCAGAGTAGAAGCTTCAGGGTTCTCTGGAGGTATTTGGATATCATGGAAAGATACTATCACGGTCTAGATCCTTTTAGTTCACCGAAAATTCGTTCATATTAATATTGACTGGGGATCGTACAATTTTGACTTTACAGCTATTTACGCTAGCCTGAACCATTCCCTGCAGCACTTTCTGTGGGATTTTCTCCGAAAAATTGCTCGAATTACTTCTAAACTATGGATCGTGGGGGGCAATTTCAATGTCAAACTTGACAGTACTGATAAAAGAGGGGGGCTCCAGACTGCTACCAGTAGTCAATCAACAATTCCGTGACTGTGTTCAGCTTTGTCAGTCTCACGATCTAGGTTATTTCGGTCCCAAATTCACCTGGAAACGAGGACAAATACTAACCAGACTAGACCGAGTTCTCTGTTCAACCTCTTAGCATTCCACCTTCACGAACACTTCGGTTCAGCATCTCTTGTTCATCAAATCAGATCATCGACCACTTCTAGTGCACATTCATAACAATCTCTCATTGCATCGCATCACGAAACCTTTCCATTTTCAAACAGCCTGGTTGACACACGACGAGTTTGATCAATTTATCGAACAAAAGTGACAGCCAAGTAACAATAATATCAGTGGCACTCTAACCAATCTCTCACATTCCTTACAGGAATGGAATGCTAGCACCTTCGGGAATATCTTTCATCGAAAGAAGAGGCTTCTGGCTCGTTTGTAAGGCATCCAATCAGCTCTGGAAACTCATGCCTCGGATTCCCTTTGAGATTTATAGGAGTATCTCAGATTAGAGTTGGAAGAGGTTCTCTATCAGGAAGAACTTTTCTGGCACCAACGCTCGAGATGTCAATGGTTAAGTCAGGGAGACCGGAATACGAGTATTATCAAACCATTACCTTGATCCGTCATCGGAAATCTAGACATACAAAACTCACAGATGAGCAGGGAATCATAAGATCAGACATGATGAGTATTTTACAGATAGCTCAGACTTTTCTAGCAAATCTGTACACACGAGATCGTCAGACTCCTACGACTTCCCAAATCTTAGGCACGTTTCCCCGACTCTCATCCCTGGCTACTACAGAATTACAACATACACCCAGCCTAAAGGAAATCGAGAATGTTTTCTACTCCATGGATCCTAACAAGGCACCTGGATTGGACGGATTTACTGCCTCTTTTTATCAATCACAATAGGCCATTGCCGGGCCATTTTTGACTTTGTTTATCCAACAAATTTTTCGGCACGAAGTCTGGGACGCTAAACTCAATAGGACCATTTTGGTGCTTATCCCGAAGATCCCCACGCCCACAGCAATTACCCATTTTAGGCCCATAGCGCTTTGTTCCGTGCCTTACAAAGCCATAACCAAGCTCATTGTGTCCCGCCTCAAACCTCATTTAGATGACCTCGTGGTGCCGACCCAATGCAGCTTTGTCCCTGGGCGTCAAATTACTGACAATATCATCATCGTTCAAGAGGTGCTCCACTCTATGAAACAAAAATATGGCAAAAAAGGCATTATTGCAATAAAGGTGGACCTAGAGAAAGCCTATGATAGACTTTCCTAGGACTTTATCATTGATACCCTTTTCAAGTTTGGTATTCCGGACTCGTTGACTAATTTGATCATGAAGTGTCTCTCTTCGATGTCTATGCAAGTGACCTCGAATGGGGAGCTCAGTGACTCTTTTTATCCTACCAGGAGTATTCAACAGGGTGACCCTCTATCGCCTTACCTCTTCGTTCTTTGCAAGGAAAGACTGGGACACTTAATTAACGACTCTATCTCTAACGGACGATGGAAGTCGATTCGATTAAGTAGAGGCGGACCTCCACTATTCTGCTTATTCTTTGCCGTCGATCTCATTATATTCGCGGAAGCCTCCCTAGACCAGATCCACGAAATACGGGATACTTTAAACACATTCTGCACAGCTTCTGGTCAACGGGTCAGTCATGACAAATCTCGTTGCTTTTTCTCTAGGAATATTCCAACCACTCTGGCTCATTCCCTCAGCGAGGCCCAAGGATTCAAACCGACAAATAACCTAGGACGCTACCTCGGCGTGCCCCTTTTACACGAGCGGATTAATAAAAGGACTTATCAGCATATTCTGGACAAGGTTCAACATCGTCGCTCGGGGTGGACAACTAATCTTTTATCGCTCGCCGGTAGAATCACTCTGACTCAGTCAGTCATTGCAGCGATCCCTATTTACACGATGCAGACGATTCGTCTGTCTCGCCAATTATGTGATGACCTGGAGAAAATCATGCGTCAGTTCCTATGAGGCTCGACACCTGATAAAAAGAAGATCAGCTTGGTCAATTGGGACACAGTGTGCCTGCCCAAGGAGATGGGGGATCTAGCCATTCGCAAAATCAGAGAAACCAATGATGCGTTACTTGCCAAACTCGGATGGTCAATAGTTTATAAGCCTAACGCTCTATGGGTTCAAGTGCTATCTGCTAAATATAAATTTGATGCTAACAAATTTTCCCTTTTCTCTGATGTTACAGGAGGATCGATGATCTGGAGGAGTATCAAAGCGACTTGGCATCTCATTATGCAAGGAATGAAGTGGATGTTAGGGGACAGGTCCCGAACACAATTTTGGCTTGATCCATAGGTTGATGACTGGGGCCTCCTTCTCCCCCATGCAGTGGCCCCGATCCCTCCTGGAATTATTGACCACTGAGTGCACCATTTCACAGACACTACTGGTAACTGACATTGGGCCGCTTTTCAACACCTACTCCCTCCAACGATCTGTTTGGCTATCGCAGGTATCCTACCACCAAAGTCGTTCCTAGGACCAGATAAGCTCATTTGGGGCCGCACAGAGAACGGACATTTCACCACGGCATCAGCATATTCCATGATTTTGCACCACGAGGAAGCTATGTCTAATGTTGACTGGAGGACTATCTGGCAGTGGCAGAGTCGCCAACGCATTTCTTTGGCTCCTTTTGCATGATAAGCTTCTCACTAATCAACAGCGGGTCCGCAGAAGACTCACCACGGATGCGACTTGTTACCATTTCCACCTTGAGGAATCCTCTATACATGTGGTGCGGGATTGTCCCAAAGCCCGCTTACTATGGAATAAGTTTCCTCCTCAGGTTATCACTGCCGAGTTCTTTTCCACAGACAGCAAAGTGTGGTTCCTAAAGAACCTACACACACACCGCGAGGTAGGGAGTTTTGACTGGTCTATTATCTTTGGCACAGTATGCTGGTTTCTCTGGTCCTAGAGAAATAGAGCACTCTTCGAAGATCACTTCTCCTGGCTTATCTCGCTGGAGCTGCAGGTTTTGGCATATGTGCACCACATTCACATGGCAGCAGTTTGGCAACGACGGACTCAGTTGCGCAATTGCACTCATCAGGAACAACTCTTCGGATGGTGCAAACCTCCTCATGGCTAGGTAAAATTAAATACAGACGGGGCCAACAAAAGCTCCCGCAATTCGGCCACAACAGGAAGCTTGCTGCGCGACAGTTCAGGAGCTTGGTTGGGAGGCTTCGTCCAGAACATTGAAAGGTGTTCCCCGTTAACAACGGAATTTTAGGGGGTGCTTTCGGGCCTTCAGCTGGCATGGTCCTTGGGGTACCGTCATATAGTCTTAGAAGTAGACTCGCGCACAGTGACAGATATGCTCACCTCTCCGATGGCGCGAGCTACTTCCTTAAACCCTTTAGTGTTGGGCATTCATGAATTGTTGTCCCAAAACTGGGTCATAGTAATTCGGCATATTTACTGGGAAGGCAATCAGAGTGCGAACTGGCTTGTAAATCATGCAGAACAGTTCTCTTTAGGAATCACTACTTTTGAACACCTGCCTACAGGGTGCTTACTTATCATCTCTAAGGATGAGGTGGGGGTTAGTTATCCACGAACTCTTATGTAATTTGTGACGTTTTTCTTCTTGCTAAAAAAAAAACGTCTCCTTGCCTGAACTTTGTTTTTAAACGTTTTCAAACATTTAATGTGAAAACTTTTGTTCACATGACGTCAAACATATTCGGAAACATTTTCTGAAACGTTTCTGGCATTATAAACGTTCATATGCGAAATGTTTGCTAAAATTTTATGCATAGAATCGTTTCATGTCCTACGTTTCTAGCTGAAAAACTTTCAGGCTATCACGAAATTGTTTATGACCAGAGGTTTTTGTGCGATAGAATTTATGGCCTGAAACGCAGTCCAAAATGTTCCTACTGGTTGGAACGTTTCTAGCAGTAAAACGTTTAAGCGCAATCAAGGAGCAGTTTGACTGCAAGTATATTGTTGGGCGGTAGAAACCCTTGAGTCACTGAATAGAATGATTCCATCATTATTCTTGAACTACTACATAGTAAGAAAGCTAGGTTCCTCACAATTTTATTGCAGAAAAGCTAAGAAGTTATTGGCCAATGATTCCTTTTCTGAAAACAAAATTCCGACAACCAATCTACCAAATTTACAAGATTATGTAAGTACATTTAATCTGCTCATAAAATCAGATCTTCCTCCCGGTAGTGCACAGCTGAAAGTGAAAAACAGGGTTACATCGCAAGCTCCGAACAGCCAGGCAAAACCAACGAGATGACAAGCAAAACATAACATGACGAAGGAACGCAACCATTATGGATCTTCATCGTACTCGTGAGTACCCTCTTCGACGATGGTCTCTAAAGCAGGAGAATTGGAAGCCTTGTGAGGGAAAATAATTGGAGCAGGAGCTACCTCAAGCCAAGACTTTGAAACTCTGGTTCCCTTAGCCATTGAAACTAGCTTTGACATATGTATTGGCTAACAGCCAAGAGAACAACAAACAGGCGAAATAAGATTACCCAATAAGAGGCAATGGCTGAGAATTCTGAAGCTAGCGAGACTGCGCACCTCCTCTCCTCTTTGATTATAGAAGAGATATAGAGGAGAACAGAAAGTGCGTTGCTTTGAGAATTACACAAAGTCAATTTGGGAATGGAATGAATGTTGAAGAAGCCATTTTTATAGAGTCGAACAAGGAATAGCTTTTTAATGCACAGCCTAAAATATCTAAGGGGAGGGACGGTGGTGTGGCAGTCCAAGTGGACAAACGCTTAATATGGGATATTTCCATCCTTAACAGACGGGAAGACGGCACTTGTTATGTCTTACGACCGAGCGAATGTTCCAGAAATTGTGGGGGAATGGATTGCTGATGGGACTGGGAAGATCTGAAAACGTGTAAAGCAATTAGATGTGATCCGCTCTCATATTGCAACGTGTCCGAATCTCATTTCACAATTAGTTGAATATTTTTTTACCATCGCCATCCCTAACGGCCAGGTCGGATTCGGGTCATTTATAATTAAAAGTTAGTTTAATTTTCGTACATTAAAATACTGATCTAAAATTTAATCAAATTGAAAATAAATAAATAAATTTTGCAAATAATATTATTTTATTTAAATCGATTGATTTGAATTCATCCTTTTTAATTCAAATTCAAAAAGAATTTTGATTAACTTAAACCTAATTAATTGATTTCAAACTTATTAGAGCGTAATGACACTCAAGAGTGGAGGTGAATTTAGTATTTATAAAATTTAAGAATTTTGCTAATCAGTGTGTCCAATTAAAAGAATCACTATTATAAATAAGAACGAAAAATTTTTAATACAAAATAATTAAATAATTGAACAATAATTTAAAAAATATAGAGAAGAAAGAATACAAATCGATCTATAGTATTCAGCAAACAACTTTTGCCTACATCTACTCCCAATATCTTCTTAGATTTCCACAATTCTTCTTTCACGTCAAAGAATAATCTTAGCACAATATTTTTAAGTTAAAAAAATTCTTTTATAATCTTCTTCCAAAGTAAAGAGAAAAATCAATCTCACTTGAATCACCTTAAATACAATAATATAATACTCCAATCAAATATTACAACTCAAAATACCTCACTTTATTAGTTAATAACTTCAAAGAAATTCACTCACACAAATATGATACATTGATGCTTAAATGATTGAAAAATACTTTAAAATATGTGTAAAATACACCTAAATACTTCTTTTTTGCTAAAATCGATGACAAAATATATATATTCATAGTGTTTCGGAAATCCTACTAGTCTTTGGAGCCAAGAACTAGTCATTACAATAATTATTTGCAGAGCATTGATTAACCAATATAGTATACTAGTTGACCAATGTGCATTGAATGCACAAATTCATTAGCTGTTGAGATATTGATCAACCAGTAAGCTTATTGATCGACCAATAGGCATATTGATTAATCAATATATCAACCAATGTCACTAAAAATTCTTAGTACATCAAAATTGACAATTATATATATATTAGTTAACCACTAATTTATATAAATCAACCAATCCTCTTAGAAACAAGATTTTAACAATTCCAAATGCTCAAATTCAATTTGTTTAATGCAATTATGATATAAACACCATCCAAAATATTTGGTAAAGAGTGTTTAAAAGATCACAAGGTTTTTTAATTAAAATTAAAAGCTTTAATGTCTTTTGATGAATGAAAAGACTCATGTAATGAAGTGAAATAAACTGTTTACGTATGATAGCCTTTAAGATTATCAAATTAACAAAGTAAGATTACAATTAATAATACAAAAATGTAAAATGACCTTAATGAGCCTTGATCTGTTTTGGTTCTTAGTTTGATCTTAAATTTCAATGATTGTAAATTTCAACTTCTCTTTATCAACTTAATAAACTATATTTTTTAGTTTATGACTTGATAATGAGAGGACAGACTTGATGAGTTTAAAAATTGTGACATTCCATTATCATTACTTGTTAAAGTGCAGTTAATAATATTATCTATAAACAATAAATAATAAATAATGATCAATTTAAATGGATGATGATAATCTCCTCAACTATACAAATATACAAATAGATCATTTCTAATAAGAAGAAAAGATTTTCTTTCTAAAAGCCCTTTAATTGGTGGAATAAAGATAAAATCCAAATAAGTGATTTGTTTGATAATGATGCATAAGAGATAAAAAATATAAAGTTGCGTATTGTTGGACCTCCTCATACTATGCATATTATAAAATATATATATATCAAAAACAGTTTCTCTATCAGATAAGAGTAAAGCTGCATACTACTGGACCTTTCCAGATCCAGGAAAGTTTGTCTGTGTATTAGATACAATCCCTATAATTGGTATCAAAATAAATTATATATGCATCTTACTCATGTTATTAAATTAAATTGATAATTATTATATAACTTGTTTGAATTCTAAAGTGATAATTATCAAAATATTGGAATAAATATTGATTATCATAATATGTACTTAAGAGTAAATTATACATATGCATTAGAAATATGTGTCTTAATCATAATCATCAAATTATGATAATGGCTAATTTCAAATAAAAGATAGACTTGATTACAAAAAATTTAAATTCTTACAATTTCTCAATTATAACCCAAAATTTTAAAAGTGATAATTAAATACTCAAATTTTCAATTTTTTACAAATATAGCCCAACGTTAGTCTTTCCGTTAATATTATTGACATGACTTGCCACGTCAACTATATATTTACCACATGGATGACTTGTTGATTTTAATTTCCACGTAATCATATTATAAAATGAATATATAATATTTAATTTAATTAATTTACCATAATTTATAATATTTAAATTTAATAAAACTATTAATGTATACCAAACCTAAAGCTTATCGACATTATTTCCCTCACCTTTCATCTATTAATCTTTTTGCATTTTAGTTTCTTTGCTTCCATGATTAACAACTTATTATCATCTCTTTTTCTACTAAATAATCTATCTCTTATTCATTTTAGTCTTTTTTTTTCTAGTTAATATTATAATATTATCTTTGTAGAGAGAGAAAGAGGAAAAGTAGAGAAAGCAGAGAGAGAGAGAGAGAGAGAGAGAGAGAGATTCCCATATTGTTTACATAAATGCTTCATTTTGAAATTTTATTTTATTTTTATTTTTCCTATAGCCTCAATTCTGTGTGTTGGTTTGCCTTTTCATATTCCAAACATATTGGGAGTTGTGTTTTTCTCACAACTCTTACACCCTTCTTGCCACATTTAAAAATAGATACATTTTTACATAATTTGGAGAAGAGAAAGTGAAGAGAGAAATAATGAAGAGAAAGCGAAGAGATGGTGAGAGATACACACTAGACTTTGGAAGTTAGAGGAGAGAGAGTTGTAAGAGGTAGGATGGAAATATGGAGACATAATTAATTATTATTTAATATTAATTAATTAATAATTACAAAATTATAACATATACATCTATTACATTTGACATCCTACGTGTTAGAAAACATGTCTGACATAGTTTGCTACGTCAACTCTATTAACAGAAATAATAACTTTAGCTTATATTTGAGAAAAATTAAAAGTTTAAGTATTTAATTAGCAATTTTTAAAGTTAGGATTATAATTAAGAAATTGTAGAAAGTTTGAGTTTTTATAATAATTAATCCTATAAGATAAGTATTGATTATTTGTATTAATATTCTTTTTCAAATATCCTTACATGCATGTATTACGTTATATATTCTTCGTGGGATGAGTTTGAAGGTATGTTTGCTTTTAAACCTAGATTATATTTTGTAAGACTTACAAAATGAATATATTATATTACTATTTGCTAAGTGTAGACCAATACATTATATTAAACCAAATTTATGGTTTGGTTAACTATTGTGGAGTTCGGGTGGGAAGTGTGTTGTCTTTTTTTATCTAAACATTGTATGATGCTATACAAAACAAAGACGCATTATCTAGACATATCGAAAAGCAAGCAGTAATGCCATAAAAGAATTGGCAGTAGTGACTCACCAAACTCTGGATACATGGCAGTAGTAATGGGTTAGGCTTGATAAAACAATAGAAGATTGCGTTATCTGTAGAAAGTCTTAAGCTTGCCCATAAAACACATATGAAGCCTGAACAAAAAGAACAAGAAGACGGTCTGAAAGTCCCTATCGATAGAGAGTGCCACCACCATTAGACATCTGCCATCTCTCCAAGACACCACTATAGCCCTCACTTAGGAATGAAGAGACGGACAGTGACTGCTGCATTTGGTGCTTGCTACTTCAATTGGTTGAAGGAGATGGCTGGTGGTAGGAAAGGAGATGAAAAAAAGTTTTCACTCTTATGAAATGGGCTAAATGGATCAGAAATGGACCAAAGAATGGGCTAAATGGTCCAATAAAATGGGCTAAATGTACTGGGAAAAGTAAGGGCCAATGGCTTTTTAATGGCTTTAGGCTACGGATCCTAATCCAAACTATAAAATTTAAATGGAAAACAAAACAAATTATAGGAAAAGTATTTTGGTGTCTTGAGCTATAAAGCAATAATATCAATCTTTCTAATTAAATTTAAATTAGTTTCTTCATAAGTTGAATATTAAAAATAAGTTTTTAATTAAGATTTATATAATTAGAAATAAGTTTCTAATTAAATTGAAATCATTAGTGCAGTAATAAATTAGAAATAAGTTCCTAATTGAATTAAATTAATTAAAACAAACATTAAGTTTATCATGCTCTATCGAGCCTTTTGCCTTTAATGATATACTCACATTAAGGGACAAATTTCAACTTATTATTCAAAAGTGTTGAATATTATTTTTCTTTGAATGTTTACAAAAAATGGTTATAATAAGAACTTCGATTTCAATTAAAAACTCTAGCACAAGGAAATCATGTAAATTTTATAAAGACATAATTAGATCAATATCGTATGGTGCTTGAGACAAACCTAATGTCATATGTTATATTGGTGAATAATATGATAATAGGTCTCATCTTTGTTAGTTATCAAGGGTTATCCACTCCTATTAAAAATTGAAGCGCTTTGCAAAACGCTCATACCCCAACATAGTTATTTGTTAACTAGAGTGTAAAATACACTGTTAGATCATTTCCATACATATAATTAGGTGTACAAACTTTCTTAAAAGAGCATAGGAGAAGAGAAGTATCTAGAGGTCTTAGTTTTGGTGGCCTATCAAAGGACATTATAGAGCTTCAACGATACATCTAAAGAACTAATTGAATCAATTCTTTGTAGAGTTCGTCAAATTTCATATTCATAAGATTCATCAAATTTTATAATTTTAGTCAAAAAGTGTTATTCACTTTTTTATTCAATGTTTAAGGATACTTATATACTGTTAATTGTTTGTAGCATTTGTTAAATTTTGAATATTATGTGTTTATTAAAATGCATTATTCTTTCAAAGTTTTTATTATTTTATATGTATATTTTATACATAACATACTTATGACATTTGTAAATAAATACACCTAAATAAATTGTTTAATTATTGATCAAATTTGATATAGATAATGATTGGAAACTTAGTGACCTTTTGGTTCCACAAATAATTGTGAAAACACTTAAAGTTTCTATTTAGAAGATTGCATCAAATTTATTGAAATTGATAATAATCACATATTAAATGCATCATCATGGACATATGGGTTTGAGGAAAATAACTGTTGTTCATAACAGTTTTTTTTTGTAGAATTCGCTAGAGGAGAAAACTATAATAATGATACTTTAGAAATTTGGACGTATGGAAATCTAATATGTATTCGAAGAGCAAAAGGTTTTGAAGTCATTACATGAAAGCATAATAGTCTTAAAGAAGGATAGTATAACTTAATATAGGAAAACTATAAGGTACATAACTCATTTAAAAAAAGGAACTTTTTGGCTTACACAATATATGTTATGATGTTATGCTGAAGACCAAGAGGCATGACCATACTAAGGACATATAGTCCAGGGTGGTGGCATCCTAGTGACCATGTAATGTTTACTCACTATTATATATATATATATATATATAAACAAGAATGTGTAGATGATGAAGATTGATGACTACAATTCTTGTTTTTGTTGTCCTCCTTTCATCGAATACTCTCTACTGTAGATACACCAGAGGTGCGTCCTTCTCGATCCTCTCGTACTAGGGAAAGGTCCTCTCAATGCTCTAACGCTCACACCGGATATGGACCGAACTATCTCACGACGTTCTGAACATTACTTATCAAATATTGCTCTAGAACCTGGTTTGCTCTTACAGTCCAAATAATACTGTACCAAGACGTATTTGGAATACTAGTAATTAGGGAAACAAAAATACATATACAAAACTAAAGAATTAACTCCATTCCATTTTGGGAGGAACAGTTCTACTAATTCTTTGATTCCAATTAGTAAGAGGGATCTTGAACTAAGAAATAGATTCTATAAGCTATATATAATTATAAATGAGAATATGAGATTAGAAAATTCAATGTTGAAGCATGTGAAGCTAACGTTAAACATAATGAACTAAAGGATGTTAGTCATATCTTATCATATATTAAGCTAAGGTAAGGTGTTACACATCCTTACCTCCACATTAGGAGCATATGAAAATACACTTAACTTATAATGTGAATATCAAATTGATAAAGGATGTTATAAGGAATCTATTAATAAACATCTCGAGATTTTCTAAGCCATGTACTGAGATTGATATGGCTAAGTTATGCTCACAAGGAGTTAAAAATTAAGAAGAGGAAAAACTGTGATGAGTCTAAATGAAAAGTAAAAAGAAATCCTTCCATAATTCTTACAATTCTAAGGACTACGGCCAACAAAATTGAGAAAGGGAAAGAACCTCCTAAAGGAAACAAATCTTGTCTATGTCATGTTTTAGTTAGCCTTATATACATTATTAATTTTCACAAAAATGAAAAGGACAATTTTCTCAAAATTATAGTAGTCATAGTTTTATATTGGATGGTTTTGTGATATTAGATGTTGTTCATTAAAAAATATTTTTTTTTGTTTAATAACATCATCCAGTTCTTATAATATCTATGACAATTTGTGGCATAATAGGCTTGATCATTATCTGGCTAACAAAATAGGTCAAAAACTATTGAGCATAGGATAAAAAGCAGCTAAGTTATTGCAAGTAATTCATTAAGATATCTATAATTAAACAGATATGAAAGCATGGCATGATGGTACTTATTTTATCACATTTATCAATAACCATACTCAATATAATTATGTTTATTTGATTTCTCAAAATTTGAAAATTTCCTACAGTTTCAAATAATATATGAATTAATTTAATAATCAATAAGATAAAGTTGATAAAGACTTCAATAACTAATCAAGTTTAAGAAGATTTATTTGATCAATTTAAGAGGTCATGTGATGAAACTTGATCGAATAGCTAATGAATATCATATAAATCCACCAACAAAATGGTAGTGCAGAGAGGATAAACAACAATGTTCTTATTGTTAGGTCAATAATGGCA
>JANQBM010000005.1:41596315-41610439 GCA_025594535.1 Erythroxylum domingense | reverse complement strand
TCCGTCGCTATTGTCTGTCGCAGATTCTTGGTCGAATTTTCCCCGTCAATATTGCCGACGGATGGGTTGGCGGTCGGGAAATGTTTGTTTTCAGCGACGAATTTATTCATTTTCGTCGCTAATGGGCGACGGAATTTGTTCCGTCGGTATTATTCCGACGCAAATGCTGAATTTTCTTGTAGTGATTTTTACCCTCAATAAAAATGAAAATAATTTGTCATTTATATGTTTATTGGGTTATCTCCATGTGTTTAACTTACAGTAAAAAAAATTAATCAATTCCCATATAGAGGCGCAGAACAAAAAATTCCTTTGTTGATGAAACGCGATAAAGCAGGATGGGAGATCGTAAGGAATAAGGATGACAATTTCGGCCCAGTCTGCTCGGCTCTGCTCGACCCAGCCTATTTTTGGCCCGGGTTGACCGAGCCACAAGTTGAACGTGGTTGGCCCTCGCAGGCCAAGGCCTAGCCTGTGGCCCACCCATTTTGTCCAAAACGACGTCATTTTGTATTATTTTATATATATATATATAAATGGGCCGCCCGACTCGGTCAGGCCCCCCCTGTAGACCCAGGGGCCACGGGCAGGGCCAAGGGTCAGCTCACGCGGGCCATTGGCCTGCCGGTGGCCCACCCTCGACCCGGCCCCAGCCTGGCCCGGCCCATTGACATCCCTAGTAAGGAATTGAGAAGTGATAAGGAAGTAAAGAGGATGGTAGGGCAAAAACTGGGGATAAAAGAGTAAAAAATAAACATGATATAAACTTAGATTGAAATGAAAACTTGATACCCACCTCACTTGGTGGGTTTAGTAGATTCCCAAATTTAATGGAATAAATTCATTCCCCTGTAATTAAAAACCCTAAAGCAAACATTGTTTTTTACAATTATTTCATTCCTTCATTCCCAAACCCTCAAACCAAACGCCCCCTAATTAATTATTTTTGTTATATTACTTTCCTAAACTCAGTACCATTGTTCCTTAATTTTATATCACTTAATAGTAACACTAATGTATTTTTTATCAATTTATTAGACTCAATAAAAATATTGTTCAATTTTTCAATGAGATCCATTATAATGAGTGTTAGCACCAAATAAATAATAAACTATGTATAACTCATATTAATAGTAAAAATTAATCTATTATTTATTATTTATTTTAAAAATATAAGTTAAATAAAAATTAAATCCTCTTATTTATTGGTGTGTTAATAAATATTAACTATTAATAAAACACGATAAATTGATAAATTATTAATTATTAACAATGCAAATTTTGAATTAGGATTCAATACATCTATCAGATTTAAACTATATCCAATTTCATTGTAATAATATCAATTAAAATAAAAATAAATTATAAAGATTTGCAGTAATTTTTTACATTGATATTAAATTATGAATATTTTCTTATTTTGGTGATTTCTTAAAAAATGTGAATCTGGTCAAAATTGGATTATGGAAATTGAAAAAGCGGCTGGTCATAATTATCAAATAAAGTCCGAATAAGAAAAGACTTCAAAGCTAGCCCCAGACAAGAGACAAGGCTTTAACTTTTAACGACTACTCATGACGTGCCCTGTCCCGTGTAGGGTGCTTCTTTTGGCCAGCTTTTTCTATGTGGGGAAAAACAAAGTAATTGGTCCTTTGTTAGATTACTGATACTGGCAGTTGGCAGTTGTGTTCTTGACGTAATTCTGAAGCCAGTGTAAAAAGAAACCCAGGTAATGGTCAGGAGTACTACCCACCACTTGCTCAGTAGTACCAACACAACCTTGAAGGCATACTCTATTGTCCTGGGTAGAAAATATAGCCTTAGATAGTGGCAAGTGGGTTCTGAAAACAAAGTAATAAAGATGGAGGAGAGAGCTCAACTAAAACAAGATGCTTTGGGAATGGTCTTTGTCTCCCTCCCCCAATTCCTCTCCTCTTCCTCCGTGCTTTTGACCATTGGTTTTAATGACCCACCCAACCTATTGTTCCTTATCAGCTTCTTTCTTGTACTTTTATAGTAACCCCAGTTGTCCAAACGATGATCAGCAAACATCGCCATAATGCAAGTGAACATGTTGGCACAAGTACCAATGAGATGAACAAAAATTGTATATAGAAACGATATTGGAGGAGTGAAAGAAGAAAGACGGCAAGAGAAGGCGTTGATCACACGATATCAGCAAAATTTCTCACGATCCAACTAAGGATCTCATCGTCACAAAGGCTTGTGTTCAGGGTTGTATGTACTGTTTTGTCAGTAACCCTCCACCAAAACGGCAAAACCTAAGGCTAAGTGGTTTTTGTCTTGCCCACATGCATGGATCATTGCTCAAGGAATGGAACACAGCCATCTCCGTCGGCTTTGGTTGTTCCATTCTTATGATACAAGGATAAATATGTATTTTTATATGTTGGGTTTAGAAATCAAACAAAGAACAGCCAATCATCGAAACGCCGCAACACATGCGACTTGACGCTCTCTTTCACTCAAGACTTTGTATCTGCTTACGTTAGCCACACGTGAATCTATTATTACCTTGGTTTTAGCAAACAAAGAAAAATATAAACAAAACCACCTACTTCTAGGGTCCACACTTGCTCACGTGTGGCTGATTAGGATTCTTAGAAGTTTGTGTACTGTATTATCATAGAGAATGTGTTTTAGTCTTTCTTCAGCTGCTTAGTTTCCATATTCCAGGATACACCTAAATCACCTACTCTCTTTGGACGTTACTGCTTTAACCTGGTTTCGTTTCTTCTCTTACAAAAAGAAAACAAAGCTATTGACTTTGTCTTTGACAATAATGTTTTCACAATCCCAATGCCAAACTGAATTGGCTTTTTCTAATGTTATGTAAGGATGGCATGTACGTTTATTAATAAGAGACTGTCATGTGATGGTGTGGACTTCTGCCTTTGAAACCCATTTCTGGAATTTTATTAGATGTGTTATTAAATTTGGTGATTACATGTGGCAGTAGCTGACTAGCAGAGTATCCTGCGCGGATATGTATGTCCATCGAGAATCTGTTGTCGTGTGAAACATCTGATTGGTTGGATACCCTTCGAAGGGTATAAGTCAACTCAGCCTATGTATATGGTGTAAGCTCTGATTAGACCTCTAACCACCTGGGTTTTGGAGAGTCATGCACGGAACAATCACATTATGCATTCATAATCCTCTTGCTTAACGTATTTTTATTGTTTGCTTCTTTTTCTAGCTGGTTATGACTTTGAGACATTTGAGAATGATTCCAAAATTTCCAACCAAAACTTGGGGCGTTCAAGTCAAAGACAGCCACGGGATTTGATGTCTCCATTCTTTTAGCAATGGGAGTAATAAATAATAATAATACTTAATAATCTTACCAAATCTTGTATGATTAGCAGCTCCTAAATTCAAATTACCACTCCAATGGGGAAGGTTTCATTTTCTTGAAGTCAGACAAGACAGAGACAAAGCAGGAACACCGAAAGGGTTACTGGTTCAGAAGTTACTGTTGGAATAAGGAATTTGCATTTGCATTGTATGTTCTGGAAATCCCTTCACCAGGTTTCCATTCAGAAAAATCTTTTTTTTTCTTTACATACAACAACAGGTCCTTCAAAAGACTTCTACTTGTCGGACTTGACTGCCCAAAAAGAAAAAAAAAATTACAAATGGAAGATAGAGAATTAAGGGACTAGCTTATAATGACAGCAAAATGTTGGGACTTGGGATGAAATATGAAAATGGATGGAAGTTCTAAAAAATCCACTTATTCCTTGCTTCTAAAACCACAATGATAAAAAACAAGAGTATAGCTTGGAAGACCAATGAATTATACTGGAGCAGCGCCTCCCACAACTTGAAGAAGAGTAAAAGGTTAGTACTGGAACTGGCTGTACAACTTGAAAACGAAGCTTATTTCTTCATCTACCTGCCAACATTGTCACTGCTTGAATCCATTAGAATCGTCAACCTTCTTGCCGTTTTCATGAAGTCGCTGCAAGAAATGAGTAGCAATGTCATTGTCAGATCACCACTAATGCGAATACAACAAATGACAGGCCCCAAAAGAATGGTTTATAACAGAAAAAGGAAACAAAAAATGACCTGAATGGTTCATCTCCAATATGTTTGATAGTGCCGGTCACATCTCGGTAAAGCACGTTGCTCAGTGTCTCAGAATTCTTGATGCCAAACATGTCTGCCATTTTTCTGTACAATTCATCATATGACCCAAGTAAGGAGAGATCAAGGGTGCGACCCACGTCCTCTGATTCCATGAAGACTTTGCAGTGACCAGTTTCAAGAGAAGGCTCGGTGTCTTGGCGGCTATCCTTACACCATTGTAAACCTTCACAAGATAAAAGTTCAGGTCGGCCTTTTTGATGAAGGGCAGACCCAGCGCCATCAGAAAAATTGGCAGCCTTATCTAAATTACCCTCAGATGAACTATTTCCTGTAAGAACTTGTGACACTGCATCAGCTGAGCAGCTTAGAGAGATCTGCTGCTCAGTAAGTATTGGCTGACCAAAAAGTACAAGATGAGGTGTTTTTGCATCATCAGGTTTCTTTGAAGTCTGGGAAGAATGTGACAGGGTTAAAATACAAGAAACATTGTCACTCATGCTAGGCTTCGGAACAACTGGACCATATGAGATTCTATTGTGTGCAGCAGTATGATCAAGTATTGGCGGGAAACCAGCCGGAAGTAGACTTGTCTGCAGTTTATTGAGGTGAAGATCTGATAAAGGTAAACCATAATGAGCATGCCTGGCTCCCTGCATGCCAGCAGGAGTGTTGTCAGTCAGACAACCGAAAGGGCTGCTGGGCCCAAGGAAGTTGCTGGGAAATGTTGGCAACGGAAATTGGCCATCAAGGGGGAAATCTGGATGCTGTGGCAGCCTCAACTTCTTTCTTGGTGGTGAAAAGGCGGAAAGATGGATGGCCGGCACGTTAGATACCAATTCCACTAGCCAAGGGCTGACCCGTTTTACATTCTGAAGCAAATCCGGCTCATCCCACGTAACCTGTATCAGAATTCCCCAACTTATAAGAAAGATTTAGAGTAACTGAATTTGGCCAGGCCGAAAAAAAGAAGAGTCATTTCCACACATGCAACAATCTCTATCAATCGATAAGACTTGAAGTTTCCATTCGTTTGGTTCGAAGAATAGAAACTAAAATGTAGGCGCTTAAGGTCGTAAAAATCATAAGCTCAGACTATAACCACGCAATATATCACAGCTCTGCCTGACAGTACTTGTTGAGCAATTATATATAACCTGAAAGTACAAATCAAATGGTGATATCCGAAGAGTCTAGCAGATTCATCATCTGAAGACAATAGAAAAACATTCCTTGCTCCAAAAATAAGAAATATTTCAATGTAATACAGTGTAATCTAAACTAGTTGGCTCAAGCTCAATCTTATCACATGTTATGAAATGAAATCTGCGATAACATACAGGGACAACTCGAACCAGGAACTAGTCAGATCGAGCAATAATTGCATGGCTATCAGGCTATGGCAATGTTTAATCTACATAACAGTGAAGGACCCAGATAAACCAACAGTAAATTGGGATTAAAAGCAGCAAGTTACCTGGAGAAGCCTCCAAGGTGAATCAGGCCAACGCAGAGGATCAGCAACCTGAACAGCAGAGATTGTTCCCATAAACCAACTAATCCGTGAAGAGTCTTCAGTTTCAAAGGCCATCTTGAACCTCATCCCTGAACACCACCGGATCCGCAGTGCTGCTTTCACTGAAGAAGCCTTGACACAAAATTCTGGAGTACTCGCTCGAGGGTAGTAAACAACCTCAAAAGCCTGCCCTTTTGCAGATAAACTTGCTGCTTCAATTACAGATTCAGGTCTCACTTTCCCCCTACCCACAAGACCACCGTTCGCATTCGAACCATTCCCAGTTCTCCCGACCTTATTCTCTTCTTCCCTCAGAAAGGCAGCGAACCCTCCATAAGGAACAACACAATTGCCACCAGCAGGATTCCATGACGACTCAGGTCCGCCTCCAATCCCTCTTTTTGCTCTCCGAATACCAACACAGAGATCCCCGTTCTCGGCCCTCAAGAAAACTATTGAATCCCCAGCTACAAGCTTCTTATGATTCACAAAAGTACTCCAACCAGTGGTCAACAGATGCCTCCGAGGCGTCCCTCTATATATATGCCTAAACTTCCACGTATCACCATGGACATCCTTTGCAAGAATGGTCTGCACAGGAGGATCCGCCGTGTAATCTAACCGAGGAAAAATGGTCTCCGCACAGTACCTTGGCACAGAGAACCCACCACCGTTGTTAGCATCCGATTGTGTTAAAGTCTTAGCAAACGAAGCCGGCTTATTATCTTGAGATTCTGTCCCGTTCACTAAAGCTTCTTGGTCCCCCAAATCATGGTCGTTACCATTAGTTGGAACCAACTTCATTTTGGCATAGACTTCGTCCGTTTCAGGGTCGGCCATAAATTTGATAGCAGATACTCTGCAGAGAATATATGGCGGGAGGCGAGGTAAGGTCCTGAAATCAACCGGACCACCGGCGTGCTCGGCGTGGCCTTGAGGGAAGTAGAAAACCTTAGAGTTCATCACAGGCATTTGGACCATGCCGCCGGCGCAAGCATGCCAAAGCTGAGAGTCCAAGCACTTGTCTATCTCTTTCAGTTTCTCCTTCGATTCCATGAGCGTAATCATTTCAACACTATTCGAACATAAAGATTTCTCCTTTACCGTCACTGGTAGATTATATCTCAGTAAGTGCTGTAAAACCCACATAGATCAAACAGATTTAAGTAGCACTTTAAGAAAGAAATTAATAAAGCACAATCAACTTAAGATTATTACCTCACAAAGCATATATGATGATCAAGAGAAGAACTTTTATGAAAAGAAGAAGCCTTTTAACTTCACAGCTAGAGTAAACAAATTCAAAGCTGAAACAGCTTCCTAACTTGAACTTGATACTCCCAAGAATTACGATAACAGAGTATGAAAGTTTACTGCTTTAGAAAGTATCACGCATGCCAGAACTATATAATTCAGCCAGGTGCTCCTCTCCTGAACCCAAAATTTGGTTTCAGAGAATCCGACTTGTTTGTTAGTTGCTTAACAACCCAAAATTAACAAGACTTCCAACCTCAAAATTGGAAACATCGAACTGGGTTTCCAATCTTTACACAGATGCTTTTGTCAATCGCCCAAGAAAAAGAGAGAGCAATCTTTCATTCCAAGATCTACGAAGAAAGCCCTGTTCTTTCAGATATTAGTAGCAGAAAATACAGAAGTCTACACTAGGCAAATTTCCTCTTAACCTGTGAGGTGAAAGGTGAAAACATTTGAGTCACACGGGCTCCAAAAAAAGCAAAATGAAGAAAGAAATCACAGGAAAAGTAAAAAAGCCATCATAGTGAATCTTCATGCAGTTCAAAAAGATTCAATCAAAAGAAATCGATGGCCGACAGAGAAGCAGATAAAAAAACCATCACTCATCAGCAGAGAGAGAGCGAGAGAGAGAGAGAGAGAGCAACTTTTTGGATCATGCAAAGAATCCAAAAAGCACACACACATACACTCTGAAAGAACAGGAAAAAGGACTCAAAACGCTTCAATCTTTATTCTTAATTTGTAGTAACTAAACTAAACAAACTCAAACAAAAAATAAATCAATAAAAAGAAAACCAGAAAAGATCAAGTTGGTACGGTGACAGCAGTAGTTAGAATTGACTGTTTCGTGTGTATGTGTGTTTGCTTTCATACCAATACAAAATTTAATTATCCATTATTTTACACTGTTTTTTAGATTTCTTACCATTTTCTTCGGATCTGAAGAAACCCTGTCTATCTTCAGAAGCCAGCAAAACAACAAAGATCTTTAAGGAACCTGTCCGCTTCTGTTTTTTTATTGCATTTGTCTTCTAATTTAAAAAATATCAACCATCTATTCTTCTCCACCCAATTATTATTTCTTCAACCTAAAATACTCCTACTTTTATTCCCTCTACCCCACTCCTCCTACTACTACCATAACCCTTATACCAACATTATGTGTAAGTGTAACTTCAAATATTATGAGTACTTGTTTGTTTTCATTTATTTTTATGGTTTTTCTTATTTTTGTTTTCTAGTAAAAGAATTGTTTGATTGAGTTTTTATTTTCGGATTGTTTTTAAAATTTATAAAAACTACAAAAATTGGATTTTTTTCTGGTTCTTTTTTTTCATAATTCGGCTTATTATCAACTAAATATATATTATTTTATTATTTAATATATTAATAAGAATTATGAATATTTTAATTTAATATACATTTTAATTAAGTAAATTAATGAATAGTTTAATTTTTTTGCATTTCATAAGCCAATTCGAAGGTTAATGTAATTTATTTAATTTTTGTAAGTGAAATAAAATTAGTTTAAAATTACTAATAAATATAATTAAATTTAAAACATCTTTAAAATATATGAATTTTAAAATTCTTGATTTAATAACTAAAATATAATTAAAATAAATATTTATTTTTAAATTATTTATTTTAATAAAAATAAAAGAATTTTTGTAAATAATTTATTAGTAAATATTATATAAGAAATTAAATAAATTTAATTAATTAAAAATAATTTAACTCTAAATGTTATCTAATATATTATTAGTATTATTATTAAAAATATAATTATATTGAAATTAACAACTAAATAAATTTTTGTTTTTATTTAAAAGTAAAACATAAAACTAAAAATTATAACAAAAAACAAAAATAGAATCAAACGAACTCACAGTTTGCTGATCTACTGTTACTGGTCTAAGTAATTTGTAGAAATTGTTTCTAACTATTTTCAAATATTAAAGATCTTAAATTTGAATATTTTACGTAAAATATTATTTAAATCATATATTTTGTGTAAATTTAATTTAATAATTTACATAAAATACATAATTGATATATAAACAGTTAAAGAGTAGCGATCCCATGTTTTCTTGTTATAAAAAAATTATATGTTTATATTAATGGAATGTAATTTATTAAAAAGGACAGGTTATAAAGCACAAAATAATTATAAAAGTTAAAAGGTATCAATCCGTGGTTTTTGCCGATTATTAACTGCACACAACTGTATTAAAAGCGAGGAAGTGGTCAACTAGACAAGTTGGAGCTTCGAACATAATTACATAGAGCGAAGTAAACTAGAATCTCAATAAGTTTGACCTTGCTTTATTCGGTCAGATTTTGGCTTGAATGAATCACGGGTCGGCTACAGATCAAAATTGTTCAGACTTATCGGGTCATGGGTTGAACTCCGGCTGAGTACGAGTTAGGTCGACTTAACTTGTGGTCCAATCGAAACAACAAAAATAATTTTTTGTATTTTTATTAAAATAAGGATAGGCCGAGCTGAGTCAAGCAATGAGCCAACCAACCTGAGAGTCTGGCCTCCCGATCAAGTTCATTGAGATCCCTAACTCTTGTTTCAGCGATTAGTTGCACTTTCCAAGTTTCAAAAGTTTCCGAATTGTTTGGTTCTACTTCTTTTTTTTTTTGCAGTATTTAGTTTCCGTTTTTAATTTTTTGTTTTATTTTTTTTCGAATAAAAACAATATTCTGTTTTATTGTTAATGTTAATGTAGTTACATTTTTATCACGGATAATAGTTACATAATAGATAAAACTTAAAAGATAAATTATTTTTAATTAAATAAATTTATTTAATCTCTTATATAATATTTATTAACAAATTATTAATAAAATTATGTTATTTTAATAAATTAAATAATTTAAAAATCAAAAATTTATTTATAAATTAATATTTATTTGAAATAGATTTAATTATTAAATAAAATTATTTGAATATTTATATATTTTAAATTTAAATATATGTAATTTAATTGTAAAAATTAAATTAAATTATTCATAATTTTTATTAAAAATTAAATAATAAATAATATATATTTAAGTGATAGTAAATCATATTATGAAAAAAACGAAAACAGAAATAAAAACTACTTTTTATGATTTTCATAAATTTTGAAAGTTGGAAAAAATCAAAATTAAAAACTAAAACTGAAACTAAAAACTTAAAAATAGACAAATTTTTTTACTAAATTTAAAAACAAAAATAAAAAACCAAAAATAAAAATAGAAGCAAACAACACCTTAATTTGTGACTTTTGTTATTTCTCTTCAATAAAAACCTATTTATTTATTTTATTATATTTTAATCATCCAATTGTTTCCATTTTAGTAGTGTAAAAATAAAGAAATAATTTTTTTTCTTCTCCACGTGGATAGTATTTTCTTAAATTTTAATATTTCTTTCAATAATCTATTTGCTTAAATTTCACATCTTCATTGTATTATTATTTTAAAATAATTTACAATTTCACTTTTTGTAAAATAAATTATCATATTTTGAAAATTAATCAAAATGAACAATATCAATTTATTTTCAGGAATTAAACTATATATTTTCATTTTATTAGTGTTAAAATAAAGAAATTTATTTCCCCGAATTAAAAACCCTACAAAGCAACAATTTTACATTAAAAAAAAACCTTAACATTTAAATTTTAACCATTTTATTTCTATATGTCTTTCCTATTAGCTTCTTTTTGTTTTTACCGCTTAAACACCAAATTTTGTCATATTTTTAAATATCAAGATCACAATTTCGCAATCAAGAGGAGGCAGTGAGTGTCGGAGTCGTGTCTCCTAACTATTAGTTTGGAAGCGTGTGGTTGTTCACAGAATCAAAACAAGCAGTGGACCACAACTTGTTTGGGCTTTTAAAGAGAAATTACGAGAACTTGACGGCATGAAGATGAAAGGTGCTAATAATTTCTTTTATATATATATATATTTATTTATTTATTTATCATACTATTTTTTGAGTTTTTCAAAAACTGTAAAATTTGCAGACAAAGTCATGTGTTATTGCTGTCAAACATGTACACATCTACAAGTTGAATATATGCTCTTAAAGATACTTTCCCTATTTACATCAAACTGTATGGAAATATGTCCTATAACTACGCAATTCTATATACCATAACAGACTCCGACACAAACTTTAACTATCTCTTTTTTGGTTTTCACTTTTGATCGAGGTTATTAATGGTTAATGGTATAACTACTGAAATTTTGGGATGGTTAAAAAACTTAGTCGGTCGTAAAAATCTTGAACTGTTCAACTTTTCGGTTCAATTCGATTTATTTTGATAACTCTTGTTGTTAAAAACTGATCAGATTATTAATTAATCGTTCAATTTTTATTAATTAATAAGTTTTTATAAATAACTAATTATATTTAATAATTTTTTTAATTAAACTTCAAATTTTTTGAATGAAAAGAACATTCTTCAAATTATTTAATTTTATTTGATATCTAACTTATTTTATGATTATTTAATATCGGTTTAACATTTTAAACTTCAAGCATCTTTTCTCATCTCTCATCGGTTTAACTTCTGATTCGATTTTTAGACATTGAAAATTTGTATTGATTTTAGTATTAGCATTACACAATTCTAATATTTTTTTAATATCAAATAATGTGCAAATAAATTTTAAATTTTAAATTTTAATTCATTAAAATTTAAATCAATAAATTACATATTTAATGTTAAATATGTAATTTAATTAAATATTTTTAAATAAATAGATGATATTATTTGTTAGGATATAATTCACTGTCAGCTAAGTTAGCTGGTATAATCATCTAAAATTAATGCAGTCTGTGGAGGGTCAAATAGGGTTATAATCGCCAATTCGTTAGCATCTTCAAAAAATTTAATACACTATTAAAAGAAATTAAGCGTGCCAAATTTTTAAGTTAAGGGAAAAAAAAAGGGATGATAAGTGTGAGTGTGATGACTTTTGACGTGGGTCATGTTACATAAAACATAGGGCCAAACTGAGAACTATGTTTGGAAGAGGACAATGAAAAGGACCGATGAACCAAAAACCAGAACATTAGCTTGCACCTGTAAATGGACCCTACGTCCTTTTGTTATGGTTACGGAGAGATGAGATCCAAACAGAAACCGTAGCTGTTGTTGAGACTTGAGAACAAAACCAGAACGTGACTCTGACCCCACCCCAATTTCACCTTGGACTCTTGGAGCATCATCATTACAACTCTGAACTCAAAACTCATTACACATCACCAATTCAACTCTTGTGTGCCCCACCCCCAACATTTCATAGTGGTCTACCTCTGCCCCACCCTCAATTCCTGAGTAATTATTACATGGTCCAACACATTCAATTTCATATTAGAAAATATAAGACAACTATCATATAAATAATTTTTTACTCATCGTATATAATTTTTTCAATTTTGTTTCTATTTCATAATTCACAAGTAATAATTATCCGTACATATTACTATCAAAATGTATTACGTGGCACAACTTAAACAAATGTTATGTTATATAACACTGGTATCGTTTATTAAGTTTTTTTAATAAAAATATTAAAGATGTAACGATATAACGGTAAAAACCTTTAACTGTTTAATTTTTATATTTAATTTTCAAAATTTTGGTATAATTTATATTGTTAAAATTTAATTAATTTATAATTAATCGGTTAATTTTCGTAAATTAATAAATTCTTATAATTTTCATTTATCAATGTTTTATTTTAATTAAATTTTAAATTTTTCAGTAATAAAGACAATATTTTTTTAATTTTATTTAATCTTTAGTCTGTTTTATGACGATTTAATATTAGTAGAATCTTTTAAACCTTAAATACCTTATTTTACCGGTTTAACTTTCGATCTGATTTTTAAAACATTAGACATAAGTGATACAAAAAGATAGTTTAGAGATCAAATGATAGTTTTGTAATTTAATAATTAAAATAAAAATCCAAAACACAAAAAATGAATATAATTTACCTTACAAAAAGTTTGATTAATGAATTTTGATAATTATCAATATCATAAATAATAAAAATATTAATTTTACAAGATAATTTTTATTTGAAAATGACAATCACCGGTAATAATTGAATAATTAAGGGTGTAATTATTATTTTATATAATTTAACTATATAAATAAATTGAAGGCATTTTTTAATGCAATTTGAAAATAGCATTACCCTTTTGACTGTTTTTAACGTTAATTAAATACTTTAGCAAGTCAATGGAAAGGCAAGGGCGAGGCGAGACTCAATCTCTTATAATAAAATTGGGAATCCGTAAGAAAAGAAAAGAATAGGAATTAAAACATTATATAAAACTACGAACAAAGTTGATGGAACATATTAGTACGATTAAATGTGATGGTTCAGGGGGCGTCCTATTCTGTTCTCAAATCTTGTTTCAATATGGTGTCTAGTTACATCAATCCCTTAATTCTCACAGGACAGTGTCCCCGTCCAATTATGGGACATTGAAGGTGATCCTAATCATCCTATAGTGAAATACTTGTAACTTGCGTTGCAGTCACTCCCTTCTGGTTGGTACTAAAAACTGTTCATTTTATATTTGGCAGACACGCGGGGTTCGATTTTTGACGGTAAAAGATAAAATTGCACCGTGTCCAATTTGGATTTTATTGAAGAATTATAAATTATGGAGAACTTTTTACAGTTTAATATATTATTAATATAATTTTGACTTTTAAAATTATCAATAATTTTTTATAAATTTGATTTTATAACACCTTTTAATTCTGTCATCAATTTTTATTAAAAATTTTAACTACAAATTTTAAAGTAATTTTGTTTTCAATATATGGTGATATAACACGGTGGAGGAGGTGTTTAGCAAATAATTTATCAACTACTTTTAACTTTTTGATTATCTTAAAAAATTATTGATGTGTTTAGTAAATGGCTTATTGGTTAGATTATTTAACTTCAATAAACTAGTTTCTAAAAGCTTCACAAAAGGAGTTTTTAGAATTAGCTACTTACTTAATGATAATATTGCCCTCCACTTTACTCTTTAGTTTTTACTATGTGTATTTTCAAATTTGGCTTTTTTTATTGTACTGAAATTTGGAAAAATATAATAAAGAGGTTAATTAAACTTTTTAATATTTATTTACATTTAAAAATACCATAATATTAAGTTTTTGAACATAAAGAGTCACATTAAATTAATATTTTTAGTATATAAC
>JANQBM010000005.1:41561257-41573147 GCA_025594535.1 Erythroxylum domingense | reverse complement strand
GATAAATTATATGTTATAAAATCATAAAGTGTTACTTATCAAATTAAGAATCATAACATTTTAAGATATAATGTTACTGTAGATATGTATTTTATATCATATTGTCAAAAGTATTACTGTTTAGTGTTACTGTATGTCATTTTTGTTGTAATGTGTTATTCAATAGGCTTAAAGAAACATTTTGTACATATATCTTTTTGAGTGAAGAAGAATCTTTTGCATATCTCTTTTGTCAAGGATGAAGAGGAACCCTAACAATTTAATTGTTCTATCAATTAATATCTCAATTACTCAAATGCAATACAAGAATTTATTTTATGATCACTTATTGCAATAAAGTTTCCCATCATGCTTATACACACATAAATGTAATGAAATTTTTTCAAAAGCTTCCAAAACTGTCTCAATACCATTAAAGATCTTTTTCACAATGCATATATAGTCCTTTATTCTTAAAAAAACTAAATATGTCTGTCACAGACATAAATCAATCATGACAATGACTAGCAACAATGATATTGGTTTGCTAATGTATAACATTTCTTGATCAATGTATCAACCGACATTCCAATACAAACTTATGGTACACAAAAGATCTATAAGGATACTAGTTGACTAACATGTCATACTGATCGACTTAGTAGGTACAAAATGAACAAACTACTTTAAAACTTTAACATAAGTCGACCAAACATTCTAAAACAAACTTTTTTTTTTCAAAAATTCTCAAGTTTGTCAAAGATTAAATCATATTTATTTGATAAATATTTGATCCAAAACTATTTCAAAAGTTTTATTATAATTATTTTAAACATCAAGATTTTCTTTACACTTAAACTAAATTTACTCTTGATTATGAAAGACTTATGAATTTCCAGAGAAAAAGGAAAAGTCTAAGAAGAACTGGGGGAGATGATAAATAATGATATGACTCCACTGAAAATTACCAATGGCGTAACTCTTAATAGAAAACTTTGGCATACTAGAATACGGAAAAAAGAATTTCACATAAAGAGGTCCTTCTTGTTCTTCTAAGTCTTTTAAACATTTTCTTTTGAGTCTTATATCTTATATTTAGCCTAAATATTTAATATGTATAACTTCCCTCTTATCTATTTAGCCTAAATATTAGCCTGAATATTTTCTTGTAATGACTTATTTAATTAATTAATTTACTGGTCTTCTTTCTTATTTGTGTAGTTATTTACTTACTTTATCTTTTATTTTTATTCTTATATCGTATTCTAAGTTTATTGTATTATTTATGATATTACCTATTTAACATTTTTATTTATACATATTTATCTAGTTTTATATTATATTATATTATATTATATTATATTATATGTTTAATTATTATTTTTCATATGAATCTATCAAAAATAGTCTCTTTACCAGTTAGAGGTAAATTTGCGTACTATTGGACTTTTCCAGACTCCGTGTATTAGCATGACTTTCACTGGGTTATTGTTGTTATTGTTATTGTTGTTGTTGTTGTTGTTTCATATAATGAAATGACTATGTAATTTTTGAGCTACTAAACCATCAAAATGACTAAGATAAGAATATATAAAAGATTACATTATTTGTTTCACATGGAAGACTTTAATCTTTCTTGTTCTTGGTCTACTTGACTTGAATTACATTGAAGCTCTCTTAGATTGTATATATACACTTCACTTTAAAATCAAACCAACATTCTCTTGATTATGAAAAAATTCATCTGTTATGCACATATTGAAATAATTATGTAATATTTAAGTCCCTAAACAAATGAAATGATGAAGAAAAAGTTATAATAAAAGAATAAATGATTTGTTACACGTAAATAATATGATTATAATGGGTAACTATCCGGAATTAGACTAGAGTCTCCAACAGGGGGTCTAAATTCAAGCTTGACCTAAGTTCTAATTGAACCTAAATTATACAACCTGAGCTTAATACCCTATCAGGCCTAAATAATTTGACCTGAGTTTGAGCCTAATCAAGCTTTTTCGGGACCAAATCCTAATTGGGTCAAAGGCATAAACTCAAACTTTAAAAACTCATATTTTTAACCAACAATCAAATATAACGCTTAATTAACAATTAGTTGCAATAATTTTTCAAAAATATAAAAACAATCAGATGCAATACATCAAATTCCTGTAAAATACCTTCCTATCGCCACAATTAGATGCAATTTCATGATCGAAAACTAGTAAAATGAATTGCTTTACCAAAATTGGGGAAGGGAAAACTAGGCAATACATAGCACACGACACGCAAACAGGGACAATTAAGGTAACCAATAGGCAAATTGTAAAAGTGTTAATCAATAAATGATGTTTTTTGTTACATTAAAAATCAATGTTATTTTATATAGGAAATATATTCATGCTTAAGGTTAAGTCAAGTCGTAAAACTTCATCCCAATCAGAAGTTTAAACTAAAAAAGTTCGAGCCTAATTGAGGTCGAGTCAACTTAGCCGAACTTGTTGATTTCAAGTTTGGATTAAACTTAGGTCCTTTTGTCACCCTTAATAAAGAGGATAAAAAATTTCTATTTTTTGGTTCACTTGACTTTAATTGTGTTGAAGATATATTAAACTTTCCCCACTATGTTCATTTTTTTTAATCCTTTCATTGCTCAATTCATCTAATTAGCTCCGTCACTCATTTTACTCTTTAATAAATTTTGTTTTAACTTGATATGTCATTTATTATTTAATTTTATTATGTAGAACTACTAACATCGCAAAAAATAAATTAATTAATAGAAATATATTTTATTATCATTGTAACTAAAAATTAGAATCTTACTTAGTCTAACAATAGTAAAAACAAAAAAAAGAGTTTTTTTTATTAAATTTCAATCATAATTATTGTTAATATAATTGTTAGTAAAATCAAGTCAAATTAGTCACTCTATCACATTTATAATAGTCCGTTACATGACAATTTCTATTAAAATTAACAAGATTTTTTAAAATTTCAAATAATAAAAATGTTTTTAGAATGAACGTGAACGACAAAACGGTATCATACAAACAAGTCTTTCATAAATTTAGGAAACATTATGTTTTCAACAGAATTAAGAACATAATGTCTAATCTGAAATGGTACGTGGGGAAGAAGGAACATGTAGGAATAAGTGATGAGAATTTACCCATCATCACTCACATGGCAACACCAATTATTAGGTGGATTAACATCTTCTTAAGAGTTTGCCTTGGAAGGAAGTGTTGAGTAATGGTGGGAGTGATCACATTGTCTCTTCGATGCACACAGAGAGAGAGAGAGAGAGAGAGAGTCTAGTCATGATCAGCATCGCATCGCATTTCCAAAAACGATGGCACTGGGCGTACGTGGTCCACTGGTCCCAGCTTCCTCCGCCATGCACGCTCACAGCCTACAATATATTTCCTGTCCTCTAGCTCTCGGATCAATACCTCTCTACGTACTATGAAGTCTGAACCAACTCTACTTGCAATAGCATTTTACGTTTTTTGTATTGAATTTGCTGTTGGATCCGACCAACGTTTGATAATACATGTATACTTTTGTAGAACCCAACCCGACCCTTCTCTCCCATTGAACTTGCTGCTTCACTTTACGTTAGTCTGTGGGGATTACATAATTTCAGACCACATGAATATGATGTAGGCCATGTTACATATATGATGTTTTGCTTCGTTTCTTTGTTTCATAAAAAACGCATCAGTTTTGCCAACTAAATTGTTGTCGGGAAGAATTGGATCCCAAAAATGTATATTATTACCAATTTTAACGTTAACTTACAATTATTAATTATTTAATAATTTAAAATTACAAAGTTAAAAGTATATATAATAGTGTGTTGAATGGAGGCAAAACTGCTGGGGTTCATATTGACTTCAAGTCAAGGAGTATGGCTTGGAAAAAGTTCATTTCAGAATCATTAAGCTCATATTACCTTTTATATTTAGTTGTCTTAATTAAACCATCCACTTCCTAAAAGCACGATAGCGTACAGTAACACATTACGTATTAAGGAAGGGATTAGGGATCTGCATCAACTTCAATGTCATCATTTACAGTATACAAAGGCTTCTCTTTTCTCTTTTCTCTTGTCACATTAAGAAGAAACATGTATGTGTAACCTGCTAGATCACTAAGACCAGTTATTAGGTTCCAAGGTCCAAGAACCGCAGGGCATTTGGGCTTTTTGATCCATTCACAAGATATCTTGAGAAATTTCGATCTGTTAGTTTAGGATCTGTAATTTTTAATTTTAATTTTAAATAAAATAAATATATTTAATTATTAATATTAATATAATTATATTTTACTAATAACAAATAAAATTTAAAGAAAAATTAATTCTGTGAAATAAATAAATAATTTTATTTTAATATATTTTGCATTATATTTATTAATAATTGTTAGTAAAAGATCTGCTACATTTTATTCAAACAAATAATTCTATAAATTAATATTTATCTTTAATGTATATCTTAATTATTAAAACTAATTAATTTGAAGATTTTAAGATATGTTAAAGTATAATTATTAAATTAAAAAAATTAAAGTAAATATAAAATAAAATAAAATAAATAATTATATATGTTTAATTATTAATACATCAAAATATGATAAAAATGAAAAACAAAGACAAAAAAACAAAATTTTCATGAGTTTTTAGAACTGAAAGACACGAAAATTCAAAATAAAAAATAAGCATTTACATGAAACTATGTTGCTTGCATATGCTCTACAAACCAATATATATAAAACATCGCGCCTGCTTGTTCCTTCGTTACTTACGTTTCCAACTTGAAATTTTAGTATATCACCTGACCATTTTAGCCTTTCGACCATACCATGTAGGCTGTAGCTTAAGATAAAGACCAATAAGTAAATTTATAAGGCTTAACAAGGCACAGAAACCTAAGGTTTCTCGCAAATGGGATTGACCATTCCAAGCTTGTAAAGGGTAAGGGACCATGGCCAACTATAAGTTCAAGATTATCATCATCTCCTGGAACCTGTTTCCTTTACAATTCAAGGGAGCAGAGCACAAAGTTCTAACAGATACAAACACATGCAGAAGCCAAATGAAAAAAATAAGTTGCACCAAAACGTTAATCTATTAGTTTCTTATCTAAATCATGGTATTGAAAAACAGCACACATTACAGCCTCTTCTTCCTCCAAAATGGGCACGACAGACAACCTGATGACTACCATCCATGAGCAGTGCACACATCCAGATGGAAGGATCATTCTTTTCTTGTGGAGTCACAAACAAGGATGGACAGTGGTTGCTTTACTCCAGAAACACTGCCAATACCATAGAAAGTTCATTCATATCTCATGTAGAGATGAATGTGTTACTATTAAAATATAATAAAAAAGGGATAATGAGAGTTAAAAAAGGGATAATGAGCGTTGAGCGACCTTTTTTTTTTTTTTTTTGTGAAACAAAAGAGAGAAAAGACTATGATAGAAAGCAATAACAGTGGAAAAAAAAGATTAAATTTGTTTTGAATGGTAAAGATGAAACAAACATCAAATGATAAAAGGTACGAATAAGTTCTTAACATTTTCAATTTTCAATCGATTAATCCTTAACATAATGACATTAACATGTTGAACTTTATCATTATTAGATACTCAAAAATTTAACCTTTACAACAACAACAACAACAATTCAGTAAAAATTCCGCTAAAACACAGAGTCTAGGACAAATTAACCTTTAAGATATTGGAATTTAGTAAAGGATCATCAGAACATAATAAAACTTTTCTTGCTGTAGTATAAATAAGCCCTTATAACGTGGTTATTAAGTTTCATTCAAATAAGTTAGAGGTGGTACCAAAGATCTTTCCGCGTGCAGAAAATATGGGAGAGTTTTACTGCTCAAAATTGTCTCCTTGGCCTAGCTTCTGCAACAGATACTCGAATTTCTCTCCCGTCCAATTCCTGAATCAGAAGCATTTCCCCCCCAAAAAAAAAACAACAAATTACAGTTATTTAGGCTTCAAAAGCGAAATATAGGAATGGCAAAACAACAAAAGTATTAATGTTTGGTGCTTAATAAAGATTCCTGTAAGCAAAGTCGTCAATATTATGTTGAAATAACAACAACGAATTAAAAGCACCAAAATGCTTACAGTAACCACTTTAATAGTATTCAGAAACTATACAAGCTAGACCTGATAAGAATGGACCTAAGAGATTCTCATATCATTGAGAAAACAGTATGATAAACTTACAGCACCATTCAAGGTCTCAATGGCATTGTTAACCTCTTCAGCAGAACTATAAGTGACAAATCCAAAGCCTCTTGATCGACCGCTGTCCCTATCATAAACCACTTTAGCTTCAACAACCTTTCCTTGCTCGCTGAACAAGTTCTCAAGTGCCAAGTTATCAACACCCCATGAAAGATTGCCAACATAAACACGATTTCCGGCATCGAAACTGCCACCAGTCCTAGGGCCTCTAGAAAAGGAGCTCTCCCTTTGAGGGGGTGGACCAGAATTCACCCTGAGAGCCCGTCCCTCTAATTCCTGCCAACAATGAACGTTTCATATTTGATGAAATAACCAATTACTTCAGCCACAAAAATGGCTTTCACCCAACAAAGCTTATATGACTAGGACTAATAGGGAGATATTTAACCAAGCTTTTCAAGTTTATCTAGCTTGGTTACCAGATAGTTGGCTAGGTATCCTTTAACAAGGTAATGCATAACGAAGGCATGTAGTCAAAATCATAATGAAGGGGCAGCAAACTTAAAATTCCCTTTCGTCAATTGCGCTACAAGAGATAGAAATATAAAAGGCAACTTACGTAGCCATTGAACTGTTGAGCAGCTGCTTCAACTTCTTCAGGAGTCGACATTGTCACAAATCCAAATCCTCTGCTTCTTCCAGTTATCTTGTCATAGATTACCTTCCAAAACGAAACGAATTCAACAAAAAAGGGAATCCTGACCGACCATTCACAGGGACAATCAGACCAAATATGCTTGTACAGAAAATAACCCAATTACAGATATGTTCCACAAATTAAGCAAACAGAAAATAGAACATTCAACAATTAACTACTCGTTTCCGCTATACTAGCCAACAATTTTGAACGGATTCAAAGAAATCATTTACCTCAACCATCTCAACAGTTCCAGCGTTTGAGAACAAGTCAGCCAGCTGGGAACTGTCAACGCTGAAAGGAAGATTGCCCACGAACAACTTTAGGTCTGGCGACAAACTGGGCTCGTCTCCATCGCTCAAGACCTCCTCTTCTTGATCATAAACAGCAACTTTGCGTACAAAACGAGACGAAAAGGACTGTTCTTTTAGAGCTCCCAAGGACTGAAACACGGACGTGGGAACTGAAATGGGTCTGCACTGAAGCTTGAGACAAGAGGAGACAGGAGAAACATAAGACAGCAAAATGGGTTTTTTGGGTAAAGATAGTATTTTGGGGTTGAGGGATGGGAGTACAAGAGAAGAGGCACAGCTTGCAGACATGGTTAGGTTTCTATGGAAGAACTCTGAGAGATGAGCGCTGGGGGTAGGCAGATAAGGTTTGCACTGAAGACTTGACCTTTTGACAGACGAAGATATTTAAGGGCGAAGGGTTTGGGTTGGGTTTAAGACACCGATAATATCCATGTAACATGCCGGCAGTGCCCTTAATGTTGGAGGATATTACAAAACATTGTGGATGACCTACTTTGCCTACAAGTTGAAACAAATTTTTTTTTTTGGATAAAGAGGGGCAAATCGCCTTATCGATGACAAAACCACTGGCGGGTGGTACCCGACTGATCTTGCGCGAGTATAGGACTTAGCCCTGCTGGAGGAGAGATGAGTTTATGATATCCGAATGGTAGACTAATGGCAAAATTTGCCAATTAGTCTGTGACCCGGTTGTCTTCACGATATGTGTGTTTAATACGTAACTCTCAAGGTCGTGTGAGTAATTGTTTGATATTAGCCACTAAGGTCCAGTTATGATTTACGTTGAGATTGCTAGTAATAAGCTTAAGGACACCTGTGTTATTTACCCCAAAATTATCCGTCGTGCTCCTAAATTACAAGCCAACTCTAACCCCTTAAGGGTACCCCAAAGTTCTACAGCGAGAGGAGTGCAACTACCTATACGAAAAATAAAGCTAGTCTTCCAGGTCCCATGCTGATCCCGCATCAAGCCAAACTAGAAGACGCCTTGAAAGCACCATTAGTGTTTAGTTTACATCACCCCTCAGGTGGAAGTATCCACCCAATTTGGAGTGCACGGTATGTCACTCGCGAGGCAGCTCGTTGAGAAAAGATATTGACCTGCGTAATGTTGTGAACTCTTGCCATAATCACCGTCACGCTTGGTGTTAGGGGGAATTTGAAAACAATCGTTGATTCTATAGAAGGGTAGCTTAGTCATTTGATGTATTGTGTTTATACACTTATGCCCCTTGGGCTCTCATGTACTCATATATATATTCTGTTATGATCACTTAATGAAAAAAAGATTGAAACCCTATTGTTCAATATGGTATCAGAGCTCCTCGATTTTCCCCCTTCCGCTACCGCCTCATGCCTGTTTCTCACTTAGTCACCGGTGATCATGGCTACTACTCCTGCCCTTTCCACGCCTATGGCGTCCAACCTTTCTCCTTCCCCATTTGTTTTTAGTCCATCGTTGCTACCAAACCCTGTTAACCCCTCCCAACCATTGATCGTCGTTCCAATGCACACCAATGTCGCCACCAAGCTCACTCCATTGAACTATTTATCGTGGAAGCTACAAGTCCAATCAACACTCCGAGGCCACCGTCTATTTGGGTACGTCGATGGTACCATCCCCTCTCCGCCTCGAACTATACCAGCCGCCAATGGTGAAGTTTCCAACCCAAGTTTTGTATCTTGGTATTGTCAAGATCAACTTGTCCTTACCTATATCGTGAGCAGTGTATCTCTGACGGTTGCAGCCTTGTTACATTGTGCCGAGATGTCTCAAGGTGCTTGGTTCATTCTCGCCTCTACATATGCAAGTCCTTCAAGGGGCCTTATAAAACAACTTAAAGAATCCCTGAAGCGTCCCATGCAGGGATCCATGACGATTTTAGAGTTTATGAACTCGGTTCGTATGAAGGCTAATGAACTCGCCCTTTTGGGTAGCCCAATATCCGAAGACGATCTAGTTGACAAAATTCTTGATGGTTTGGATGAGGTGTATCGCCCCATCGTTGATGCTCTTCATGCCAGGGAAACCTCCCCCTCTTTCAATGAACTTCATGAAAAGCTCTTACATAAAGAGCTTTCGGTTCGTCAGTCTCAGCTTTCTGTGGGAGCTTTGAATCCAGCCACTGCAAACGCAGTTTCTAGGCCTCGATCATCTGGTAAAAACAAGTCTAGGCAGCAAGCTATTGGGTCGGTGATGTCGTTTGGTTCTTCATGGTCAAAGCCCGGTTTCCCTCAGCCTCGAAATCTCTCTTCGTGGCAGAATGCGGGCTTCCCTCAATTTAATGCATCTAGTCAGTGTTCATTTCAGCAAGCTGGTCAGTCGCATGCTGCTCCATGGACATCGAATGCCTAGCGACCCTCACCAAGAAATTCCTCTCAGCCGTTTCTTGGCTTTTGCCAAGGTTGTGGTCTTCAAGGCGACAAAATCAGATTTTGTACACAATTTGGCCATTTATTACAAGGTGGTTCGGGCTCTCTTCAATCCAATGCTAGGCCACCACTGCATTTTGGCACTTATGGATTGCGTCCATCAACACCATGGCAGCCTTGTGTGAATCTTACCATTGCCGTTCTGCCCACTACACCGGGTTGGTTACTAAACAGTAGTGCGTCTCGTCATATTACTTCCGACATGGCGAACCTGTCACTCCACACCCCCTATTCCAGCACTGAGGATGTTACGATTGCCGATGGCACTGGTCTTCCTATTACCCATACCGGTTCCAGTTCTCTCCCTTCCTTGAATCATACTTTTCATTTAAATAATGTTCTTTGTGTTCCAAGTATAAATCGTAATCTTGTGTTTGTTTCTCAACTTTGTGATTCTAATAATGTATCTATTGAATTCTCATCGTGTGGTTTTATTGTGAAGGATTTGCGCACATGGGAGCCCCTCCTTTCGGGTCCAGTTAAAGATGGTGTGTACGAGTAGCCTTCTCCTAGCCCAGTTGTCCACTCTTCATCTGTTCGAGTCTCCCTGGCTGACCGGCACTCTCGGCTTGGCCATCTTGCTACTCCTGTCATGCGTCATATTATTAGTCATTTTCAGCTTCCAGTTTCCAGTAATAAAGCAATATCTCGTTGTGATGCTTGTGCCTGTTCCAAAAGTCATAAACTGCCTTTTGTAGAGTCTAGCTTACAGTCTAGTCGTCCACTTGAGGTTGTCTATTCAGATGTCTGGACATCGCCTGTGATGTCTCATGACAATTTCAAATACTATGTTATTTTTATTGATCATTATTCCAAATACATTTGGTTTTATCCTTTACATCGGAAGTCTGATGTCTCTACTGTTTTCGTTCGTTTTAAATCTGTTGTTGAAAAATACTTTGCGTGTTCTATCAAGATGCTTTACTCTAATAATGGTGGTGAATATGCTGCTAATGCATCCTTTCTTGCGTCTAATATTATATCTCATTTAACTACTCCTCCTCATACTCCGGAACACAATGGGTTCTCGAAGCGTCGTTGTCATCATATAGTAGAAACTGGTCTGGCTCTACTTCATCATGCCTTCCTTCTTAAAAAATTTTGGTCTTTTGCCTTTGCCACAGCTGTTTATCTCATAAATCGTCTTCCTACTCCCACTCTAGGTATGACATCTCCTTTTTCTTGCATTTTCAACCAAAACCCTAACTACTCCAAGTTACGGGTTTTTGGCTGTTTGTGTTATCCCTAGCTGCGTCCATATACCTCACACAAGTTGAACTAGCGGTCTTTCCCTTGTGTTTTTCTCGACTACTCCACATCTCAGAGTGCCTATCTATGTTTTGAGCCTACTTCCAGTAGAATTTATGTGTCTCGTCATGTTCACTTCGTTGAGTCTCAGTTTCCTATGAAGGACTCCTCCTTACTATCCCCTACCTCTGATGAGGTTTTTCTTGATCCTCCTGAGTCTCCACCTATATCTTCTTCCCCTTGTCTTTCCATCAGGTGTCCCTCCGCAGGCTGCTCGCAATCCTTCTCGCACACCATCTACTGGCTCATCTGCTTCCCCACTGGATTCTTCGTCTCCTATACCGGCCATCTCTTCCGCCACATCCACTCAGGCTTCTGCCTCAACTGATTCACTCCCCACTTTGGAGTCTGTCCCCCCTCCTCCAGCTCCTTCTCATCCTATGGTCACTCGCAATAAAAATAATATTTTTACGCCTAACCCAAAATTTTCTTACAGTGCACAAGTTACTTCCTCAGATGTTGAGCCCTCTACTGCTACTCAGGCACTTCGAGATCCTAAGTGGCGTAGAGCTATGTCGGATGAGTATGAAGCATTGGTTCATAATGGGACTTGGGACCTTGTTCCTCGGTCTCCCTTACAGAATATTGTTGGTTGCAAGTGGGTGTTTTGGACAAAACACCTATCTGATGGCTCTATTGATCGCTATAAGGCTCGCCTGGTGGCCAAGGGGTTTCATCAGCGCCCAAGTGTGGATTATTATGACACTTTTAGCCTAGTGGTTAAACCAACCACTGTTCATTTGGTTCTTTCCTTGGTTGTTAGTCCTGGGTAGTCCTTGCGACAGCTTGTTGTCAACAATGCCTTCCTACAGGGACGTCTACATGAGGATGTCTTGTAACACCCCACTCCCGCAAAACCCAAACCCGATATTGACAGTGATACCCGGATCCGTGCCCCGCGAGGGTGGCGTGTCACATCACTAACAAAACTCAGTACA
>JANQBM010000005.1:41481496-41494206 GCA_025594535.1 Erythroxylum domingense | reverse complement strand
AGCTGCTGAATCACTAGTCGGTCTCTTCTACTCCCTTAACCTTGTGCCTGTTTTACTTTCCTACATCAGTCAGTCAGGCAGTCAGTCAGCCAGTTTCAGCTGATTGGCTTAACCATAAAAACACCCAAACTTGGTTATCAATTCAAATAACAAAAAAACAAAACATCGTCAGAAGACCTGGACACCCATGATGTCCAAGAAATTTGGATTGCCTCTTGTAATTTATCTCTTTTGCATGGTTTCAGCCAGGAAGACACAAAAAATATGAGATTCTTTAGATCCTCAAACTCTATTCTCTAGTGAAAAAAATCTAATAATATACAAACTTATTACTAATTAGTAAAGACGTTCATTATCAATTCATTATCATTATTGCCGTCATCACGTAGATATACTTTTTGGTGGCAAGTGTGATGACAAGTAGATATACCATGCAACATAAGTACAATACTACATCAAACCAACTGGACGAAATTTGTTAAGTAGAACAGAATTCGAATGAAGCAATTGGATTGCTTGATTGTGGCTGTGGGGGTTCTTGGTTGGGTGGAAATTGTGGCCTCTAATAACAGTTTGAGCCTTGAGACCACCTCACTTGTTTTCCTGCCATGGACCACTGCTTTATGACATTAATAATCAGAACCACGTTTTTCGTGTTCATCATTAATGTTTATAATTGCCTATTTTGTGTTTATGGGACCCATTACATCTAGAATTCCATTTAATTTTTTTATTTTTTAATGAATAAATCTTGTTGTCATTATTAAATATTAATAAATTAGTTTCTAATATAGTAAAATTTAGGAAAAATATTTTAATGATATAAATAAGTTCCTATTATTATCACATGGAAAATTATTAATTTTGGTATTTAAATTTTCAGATACTCGCAAAAGCATGGTTCCGTACACTACTTAATTTGTGTACTTGTAACTTGCTTCATGTGAATGAATGCATGTTATGTATGAAAACATATTTCATGAATTATTAATAAATAATGTATAGATGATGACCATGTATTTAGTCATATACATATTGGGTTTGGATTGAAGACCACTGGACTTCAATACTCTTTTTCTTTTTTTTTCCTTTTAGTTTATTTAAGTAAGTTCTTACTATTTTTTTTAAAACGAAATAATCGTAATTAGTATCTTTTAAATACGTATTGAGTAAATTTTTGGATTGATACAATGACCTATAAATCATATCAACCCGATATTCCGTAATAAATAAACCATGTACGACAGGCTCGATTACAGAACCTTTTAACTCTATGTCTCGTCGACCAACTCATCACCCCTTAAGAATCCTCTCACCATGTCTTCTAACACTCACCCACCAAAAGCAAAGAAAGTGGAGGAAGTTGTTGGGAGGGAACGTATAATAATAATAATTATAATTAATTATTAGAAAATTCAATTAATCTAATAGGTTTAATTGTAAAAATTTTAAACCGGTCAATTTTTTTTGTTTGATTTATTATAATAACTTTTGTTGTTAAAAATTGATGAGCTTATTAATTAATAGATCAATTTTTGTAAATTATGAAATTATTATAAACTAAAATAAATCAATTAAATTCTGTTTAACAAAATTTTAATTAAATTTTAAAATTTTAGTAGATAAGAACAATCTCTTTCAATCATATTTTAATTTCCATATAATTTTATAACAAACTCTTCTTTGACCATTTCTTTGGTTTTCAGTATACGCGTCTATGTACAGTATCGAAGACCATTTACTGAGTAGAATGAAAACATAATCAAACTAATGCTTATGAACCGAAGATTAGATCCTTATCGCAGGGGTTGGTAGGTGAAACGGATACGGAATAAACTATGCATTTCAATTATGCACATGATTTAACTTGAGCACTAGTTGCATATTGACCGGTTGAAAATGGCATAGATTAATCATTCTTTTTTCGTTTAGTTTTGAATGGCATAACTCGAGTTAAATCAGGCTGGATCATAAGTCTTAAGTATGAAAAGAATCAGCGGTTGTTATATATAGATTAGATTTAAAACGTCATTAGAATTTAATTTTGACCGAACACTTACAATTTCTCAGTTTGTTAAACAGCTAAGTCACGAAGAATATGAGGTTAACAAGTTGAGGGTAGGAAATTAACAATATGGCAGACCAAAAATAGATAAATAAATTCATTGAAAGCGGAAATCTAAAAGAGACGCCTTCAACAACCAAGCCCGCCAAAGTTGTAATCATTGGTTGGTCTGCACTGACTTTCTCGTCAAACGATCCCTTACCAAAGAAAAGTATGTATTACATTTAACAACTAAAGAACTATTTTAACTTAATTTAAAAATACAAAAGAAAAGTTACGTACGTACATCGTGATCCTCTTCAAATTTTCGCAAACACAAAAAGTTTTATGTTATAAGCAAGTTATAACAGCCAAGCATTGAACTCTAATAATAAGAGTTGATCTTCGCTTAAGTAAGGTTGCAGTTCGACTCCGACTTATATATGCAGCAGTGTTAAATACTCGATGATATTGCTAAGTCGCCTCTTAGAATCCAACAAGGGACAGGCTAGAATTAATCTGAAGGTAATGATGAGCATATCAAAAACATGTCGTGGTTTAAAAAAAAAAAGAAGCAAGTTATTGGACGTGATATGATATATCGCTTTTCCCAATGGAATCCAATTAAATCAGAACGTTCTTGGATCCCTTCTCTCTAAAATTCACTCACGATACTTTGTTCTAATTGCTGGGACATGAGGTTTGAAGAAGTAAAAAAGTGTTGTATATATATACCTAAACAATTAGACATTTATACGAACAAATGCAAAAGGTTTCTTTATTAGTGGTCCAACAAAGTCAGATTACGTGCAAGGTTTATTTTCTATATTCTCTTGCTTGCCTCATCCATTTGGAATATGTTCAAACCAAGCAATACAAACATTTCTGTGGACTGTGGTTGTATGGTAATGTCATTAGATTGTATCATCTAAGCATATTATGAAATGGTTATTTCCTTAAGTTTATTATAGATTTTTCGTTTTATCTTCATTTTTCGGCGGTGTGATATTTAAACTCAGTTAGTCAGGCGTACCCATTTTAATCAAACTAATTAAGTTCAAATATCCATTATCCTAAATTAATTATATTGTGAAAAATTGAATTAATTAATACACATTCTTCTTGTTTTTAGATTGCAAGTTACATACATATAATTCACCAAAATTTATCTCCAATTGACTGAGATGTTCACTATAGAATTTCTTTCTTAGAGATATGAATTTATAGATGTAGAATAACAATATAAATTTCTTATATTTTGTGAGTCGTTTTAAAGCAATCTTTCTATTAGTTAAGAATAATTCTGCGTACGTGGGATTTTTTCAAATTCTACATTCAGTGAGATTTTTACTGAATCATTATTGCTTTTACATTAGTGGATTATCAGTATAAATTTAAAATTTGTAGTAATCTGGCTCATAGATTAAGACCTGTAGAAAAATGATAGTAGTAGGTGATAATGGTGGCCATAACTAAACTTAGTTGCTGCCTAATTTCTCACAAAATAATTTCCACAAAAACGTCCACCAACCCCTTCCTCACCATGCACTACTACCACGAGTCATGTTTTACCCTTCTCCTTCCAATGAACCACAATGACTCCACGCAACTTGAATCTCCACCGCTAGATCACTCCAGATCAACGGCCACCATTATCTTTCAACCAACCCACCTTGTCTACCCTTACGCTTACCTACCAAAACTCAAACTAGCTAGAAACATAACTCCGAACCCATCATCTATTTAAACCCCTTGAAGAACCCGATTTCTCTCAGGAAATCCACCCCTCTGTATTTAAAGATTTCCTCTTTAATATCTACCTGTTTCTATCCGCATCCCTTTCCTGTCCATAGCTAGTTCTTGTTGAGTTTACGCTTCGATTGTTGATAGGGTCTTTTGCGAACATGGAGAAGATTACACAGAATGGTCACCAGAATGGTTCCTTGGAGAGTCTATGCACGAGCCATCCTGATCCATTGAACTGGGGTGTGGCTGCAGAGTCGTTAAAAGGGAGCCATTTGGATGAAGTTAAACGCATGGTGGCAGAGTACAGGAAGCCTTTGGTCAAGCTTGGAGGAGAGACCTTGACAATTGCTCAAGTGGCTGCCGTCGCTGGAAATGACGCCGGAATCAAAGTGGAGCTAGCCGAGTCTGCCAGAGCTGGTGTTAAGGCAAGCAGTGACTGGGTTATGGACGGCATGACCAAAGGTACTGACAGCTATGGTGTGACAACTGGATTTGGAGCCACCTCTCACAGAAGAACCAAGCAAGGTGCTGCTCTGCAGAGGGAGCTCATAAGGTGAGATGACAAAATCCTCGTTATTACACCACAACGTTCATTTTACTTTGTTCCATGTCTCTTCGTAACTCGTTCGAGTCGACTCAGTAAGTAGGTTGGCGGTTTGAATGACAACAGTGCCACTGCTAGTTTTTGTTACTTTGGTTGTCGTGAGATCGTGCGTTTGCTCGGTTGAGTCGTCATATATGATCAATGTTCCCTATTGGTAATGGGCTGCCATGTCAGGATCTGACAGGCTGGCTCAAGAACCTTGGGAGGATGACAGTTGATCGTGTGGTCGACAAAATTTGACCGTTAGAATATTTATTCTTGACATAAGACAACGTGGAGGGACTGCCTAAACAATAATCTCATCAAGTGTCAGCTTTAGAACAGTACATATCTCTAGTTTTTAATGAAAGGTTAATTCCCGAAAAGACAGAAAAAACTCGTTGCTAGTAAGAATTAGGGTGGTTTTAGGAATAAATGATGATCCAGCGTCTAGTAGTTTAATTGGTTGACAAGTGGTATTTGTCTCGAACCAGACAAGACAACCTCTTTCCTATTTGAAGCACAGAGTGATTTTTGTTAATGATTAAAAGTGGACTTGGTCAGGTCTCTGATTTCTTCTGACTGCTTTGAAAACTCATGACTTTGCTTTACTGATAAACTAGTAAAATGATGAAGAGGTCAATTAGCTTCCCATTAGTCTAATCATTTTATTTTGTTTTGTTTTGTTTTCGTGGGTATATCCAAAGCAACCAGCTAATCTTGTACATGATACTTTGTTATGTTTAGATTCTTGAACTCTGGAATCTTCGGCAATGGGACACAGTCGTGCCACACCCTGCCTCACTCTGCGACCAGAGCAGCTATGCTCGTGAGAATCAACACTCTTCTTCAGGGTTATTCTGGCATTAGATTTGAGATCCTGGAAGCTATTACCAAGCTTCTGAACCACAACATCACTCCATGTTTGCCACTGCGTGGTACAATTAGTGCCTCGGGGGATTTAGTCCCGCTGTCTTACATTGCTGGATTGTTGACGGGTCGGCCTAATTCCAAGGCAGTTGGTCCAAACGGTGAAGAACTTGATGCCCGCGAAGCCTTTCGTCTAGCTGGTATTGAATCTGGCCACTTTGAGCTACATCCTAAGGAAGGGCTTGCCCTTGTCAATGGCACAGCAGTTGGTTCTGGCTTAGCTTCTATGGTTCTTTTTGAGGCCAACGTTCTTGCTGTCTTGTCAGAAGTCCTGTCTGCCATTTTCGCTGAAGTCATGAATGGTAAACCTGAATTTACAGATTATTTGACACATAAATTGAAGCACCATCCAGGGCAAATCGAGGCTGCTGCTATTATGGAGCACATCTTAGATGGTAGCTCTTATATTAAGGAAGCCAAGAAGTTGCACGAGGTTGATCCTCTGCAAAAACCAAAGCAGGATCGCTATGCCCTGAGGACTTCTCCACAATGGCTAGGACCTCAAGTTGAAGTGATTCGATTCTCGACCAAATCAATTGAGAGGGAGATCAACTCAGTCAATGACAACCCGTTGATTGATGTTTCAAGGAACAAAGCTCTGCATGGCGGTAACTTCCAGGGAACCCCAATTGGTGTTTCGATGGACAATACACGTTTGGCTATTGCAGCGATAGGGAAGCTCATGTTTGCTCAATTCAGTGAGCTTGTGAACGATTTCTACAATAATGGTTTGCCATCTAATCTCACTGGTGGTAGGAATCCGAGCTTGGATTATGGGTTTAAGGGAGCTGAAATAGCAATGGCATCTTATTGCTCTGAACTGCAATACCTTGCCAACCCAGTAACCACCCATGTACAAAGTGCTGAACAGCATAATCAAGACGTGAACTCACTGGGATTAATCTCTTCTAGAAAGACAGAAGAGGCTATTGACATCTTGAAGCTCATGTCCTCAACTTACCTTGTTGCACTTTGCCAGGCTATTGACTTGAGGCATTTGGAAGAGAACTTGAAGCACGCAGTCAAGAACACTGTGAGCCAAGTAGCCAAGAGGGTCTTGACCACAGGCGCCAATGGAGAGCTACACCCATCAAGATTCTGCGAGAAGGACCTGCTCAAAGTGGTTGATCGTGAACAAGTCTTCGCCTACGTTGATGATCCCTGCAGCGCTGTGTATCCGTTGATGCAAAAGCTAAGACAAGTTCTTGTAGACCATGCATTGGCAAATGGTGACAACGAAAAGAACTCCAACACTTCAGTCTTCCAAAAGATTGATCCGTTCGAGGCAGAGTTGAAGGCCTTTTTGCCAAAAGAAGTGGAGAGTGCGAGAGCAGCATATGAGAGTGGCAATGCAACAATTGCCAACAGGATTAAGGAATGCAGGTCTTATCCACTTTACAAGTTTGTGAGGGAGGAGCTGGGCACAGGATTGCTTACAGGCGAGAAGGTGAAGTCACCTGGCGAGGACTTTGACAAGGTGTTCACAGCCATGTGCCAGGGAATGATCATTGATCCAATGCTAGATTGCCTCAAGGAATGGAATGGAGCTCCTCTTCCTCTCTGTTAATAAGTTTCTTTTTATTTCTGCTTTCGATTTGTTTCCAAATCCCTTTACAATGTTTGATGGGATTGTCTATATCCATAAATCTGCGACATGTGACCGTGAGAACGCTTTTGTTTCCATTATCTTGTTTAATTTTCCGTCTCTTTTTATCTCCATTTGAATACTTATTTAAGAATCAGTTCGTTAGTACTAAATATGCTATAAAAGAGTTTCATATCTTTTATCCTTTAAAAAATTATGCTACTTTTAATTAAAAAAACACAAGGATATGAATTATTAAATTAAATATTATTTTTAAAAAATAAAAAACTATAAAAACATTTATCTTTCACTCAGGTTAGATTTAACAAAATTTATCGCAAAATATTTTTATTTTCTTGCGAGTTAACTATTTACATAGTTTTATTAGTTAAATTTCAATTATTAAAATATAGTTTAATAATGTGAAATATATCTGTTTTATAAATAAAATGACATATAAGTGAAAAGAAGAAATTAGGAATCTTTTGTATTATATTATTTTTTAAATAAATATTTTGTGCTTTTAAATTATATTTGAAATTTTTTTAGAATTTGATTATAAAATAAAAATATTAGCATTAAAAAGTTCAAAAAAAATTGAAAATTTATTTATCTCATTTCCTTTTGACCTTCCAAACAGATTAATACATATAAAGAGTTATGAACTTTATGTGGATCCCTAAAAACCAAATTGGTAATCAACCACAAGGACTGAAGCCCAAATCCAATCAGCCTATCTACTCTTTCTCCAATGTTAAACAAAAGCGCAATAAAACTTGACCCGACTAGGCTTGGCAATTGGCCCGGGCTCGACCTGACTTAATTCGAAATCAACTAACTAGGTCTAGATTGACTGGGTCTCGGATAGCCTGGGTTATAGCCTTGCCTAGTTCGAGGATAAATGGACAATGACAAAATGACTTTATTTTGACTTTTTTTAAGAAAATAATAAGTCAGCTGAGTGGGCCTTGTCTTCCTATGGCCAAGTCGGACTCAAGCATGATCCACAGGCGAACTCGGGCTTGAGAATGGAAGGGGGAGATTGCGAGGGTTGTGCTGGGGCTTATTATGACTCATTGTCATTCTTAAACCCGACCCGATATGTTTTTATCTGTATTTACTTATATTAGTTATTATAATGATTTTGAATTCACATTTTAATAATTTATTATATTAAAAAGAAAAGAAAAGTTGCGATAATATGGAAAATTAAAAGGGAGCCGAGAAAAAGTCAGCTGTAACCTGTAGGAATATGTTTGATGCTTGCTTTTCTTTTCATCTCGTATTTGAATAATAATAATTAATAATAACGATACTAACAAAAACACTAAAACGATAGCAGAGAAAAAGAAGAGAGCTTGGACAAAACAACAGCGATTGTCGGATCAATCAGTGCAACGCCAATGGCTTCTCAGCTCTTGAGACGCGCTTTTCGGAGCAGCAATACACAGATCATCTCCTCAAAGACAAAGGACCAGAGCTCTGCCCGCTCGTTGCTCACCTCTGTTGTTGCTAGGGCTTTCTCTTCTTCCCCGGCTACGATCACCGCCACTCTTTTCCCCGGAGACGGCATCGGCCCCGAGATCGCGGACTCCGTCAAGCAGGTCGTTCTCAGTTGATGATTTCGTATTTTTGTTGGTTGGATGGAGTTTTGGTCTCTTCTTGTGTATTTAGTTTTTTTTTATTCGGAGAATTGAGCTCTGGTTAGTGAGAGTTTTTGTTTTGTTGATTCGAATTGTAGTGATCATGTTGCTTTTTGATGGCTTCTATAGCAAGATTTAGCTTTTGGCGGAAAAAATGGTGCATTTAGTGAAATAAAGCACTTGTGTTGCGGTGGGCTGAACAATTTTCAGGGAGCAGTTAGGAGTGAAATATTTTGCATTTTGGTGGTATTGCTGAGTGCGATGCAAATTAGAGTATGTTGAGAACGCGGTATTATAGATTTAGAGTGTTAAAGAGGACGCCTGATAATCGATTTGCAATGCAGGCCCAATGTGGCGTTTGTCCCATAAACTTGAAGTAGCGTCCATATCCAACTTTCGTGGTGCAAGGTCCTATAAACACACAAAGAGGTCTCCTGTTATAGACCTCAGAAAGGTTACGTCAATATACTTCTTTTATGACGGTGTTGTCATCTTAACTGGGGAGATATCCTTCATGAATGGGTTTGGCAACTCAAATAGTTTCAGCTTTGGAAGTAGAGAAAGATATATGTACTCCTCAGCAATTATTTTGCAGTTAGTACTTATGATTTCTGTGTATAACTAGGACTAAGGAATGGAAATTCTGTTGAAATGCCAATGAAAACACACATTATGTGTCTTCTTGTTCATGTGGGAGATATCATTTAACTTATTATAAATGGAAAAAAATTGGTCTGAAGTTGTCATATCTAGTATTTTTTTTATTACTTATGAATTATGATTGTGGCTTAATTTATGTATTTCTTTTATTGGTTCATTTTATGTCTAAATGTCCTAGTTTCCACCACTGCAGATATTTAAAGCTGCTGAGGTGCCAATTGAATGGGAAGAGCACTATGTTGGGGATCAAATAGATCCTAGAACCCAGAGTTTCCTAACATGGGAAAGTTTGGACTCTGTGCGACGGAATAAGGTAGGTTTGAAAGGACCGATGGCTACACCAATTGGGAAAGGCCATCGCTCTTTGAACCTTACTCTTAGAAAGGAACTTAATTTGTATGCCAATGTAAGACCTTGCTACAGCCTTCCTGGTTACAAAACACGGTATGACAATGTTAATCTTATCACCATTCGTGAGAATACTGAAGGGGAATACAGTGGACTTGAACACCAAGTAAGTTCCTTTTGTTGTTGAATTAACCTAAGCAAACAAATACTCAATATATTGAATAAACACAGTATGTATTGTTTGGTTTTAGGTGGTCAGAGGTGTGGTTGAAAGTCTAAAAATCATTACTCGTCAGGCAAGTTTAAGGGTTGCTGAATATGCATTCCATTATGCAAAGGCCCATGGACGTGAGAGAGTGTCTGCCATACACAAGGCTAACATTATGCAGAAAACTGATGGCCTTTTTCTAAAGGTGTGGTATTTGAAAATTTTAGTCCGTTGCAAATCTCATGATTTTAACCATTTATTTGCAAATTAATTTTGGTTTTTTTTTTCAGTGCTGTCGTGAGGTTGCTGAGAAGTATCCGGAGATTGTGTATGAGGAAGTTGTTATTGACAATTGCTGTATGATGGTACGGTAATTTTCCTTTTTGGATATCCTTAAACTTAGACTGGATGAGTAAATGATTTCTTCTGTCTTTTCTCCACTAAGAAAGAAAACCAATGAAGTTTTCCTTTTTGGATATTTTAAACCTAGACTGGATGAGGAATTGATTTCTTCTTTCGCTCGACTAAACGAAAACCAATGAAGTTTTCCTTCCTGTTTGTCAAACTACTTGCGTATTGATGACAAAGCCAAGGAATTTTTTTGATTATTTTTTATTTATGTATGTACAGCTTGTGAAGAATCCAGCACTTTTCGATGTATTAGTGATGCCCAACCTCTATGGTGATATAATTAGTGACCTTTGTGCAGGATTGGTTGGTGGCCTGGGCTTAACACCAAGGTACTATGGATCCTTTTTTCCTTCTAGTTTTAGTCACGTCTAGTTTATCCAACAGCATTTGACTTCCTATGCAGCTGCAATATTGGTGAGGGAGGTATTGCTCTTGCTGAAGCGGTACATGGGTCAGCTCCTGATATTGCTGGGAAGGTTAGCCTGCATAGCTGATTTACTTATTTATTTTACTTACAGTTTCTGCACAAGTTGGCAATTGTCTATGTAACTCGTTCTGTAATTCTGCTGAATGGCATCTCAAGATGAAAATTTTCCATGACTTTTCTTGCATCTGATTTGACAAAACTATTAGTCTTGGTGTATTATAAATTTATAAACTATTGGTATCCTGAACTTGGTGGGAGGTCGGAAAGACAGACTTTGCATGAGCACATAGTCATTGACTCATTGGGTTGTCTAAGGTGAAGGATGTTTATTTCCTTGAACTTACCTAATTGGAGTGTCCTAAGTAATGTTGCAAACAATTGTGTTTCTTACTGAATATTTGCATCATCTGAGATGTTATATCCGTTATTGGCTTGTGGTAGGTATCACGATTCGTTATTCTTGATTTGCTCTTTATGATGATATTTCATGCTTAATTTTATTTGTATATGTTCAGTATCATGTAGTATTCTTGGTGATTCTTTTGATTAGTTATTTAGGACCAACTTCTTCGGAGCTTCTGCTGCTATTGGAGGATAAAAATGCTTTCTCAAACTGTTTCCTTTTTCATTACGAAGTGTGGTTCTTTTTGGAATTAATCCCTGATCAAATTTTATGCTTCTTGTACTCTTCTTCATTTACCAATAATTTAGATGCTTCTCTAACTTATTAGGTTAAATGTATGCAGAATTTGGCGAATCCAACTGCTTTACTATTAAGTTCTGTGACAATGTTGCGACATTTAGAGCTCCACGAAAAAGCAGATCAGATTCAGAATGCTATACTCAAAACAATAGCTGAGGGAAAATACCGAACTGCTGACCTTGGCGGTTCTGCATCAACGACAGATTTTACAAAGGCGATCTGTGATCATCTTTGAATATTCCGGAGTTTAATTTTGCATTCAGTTCAATGAAAATAGTTTGTGTTGATGCAGGTTCAGTGCCTTGGTTGGATCTGTTTTAAGTTGACAGTCCCTTGTTATATAGAGTATGTCATTGAATTGCTCCTCCACAAACAAGAGCATGTAGAGAGAGAGCTTTCTCGGGATGAAATAATTGGCATTTCTTCAAAGGCTAATTTATTATTATTATTATTATTTTTCTACCAAGTGGTTGTTTAAACTGGAAATAAAGGTCTGTTGCCTTCATCGTTATTACCTTGGTTTCCTGGACTTTCCATATGACTTAATCCTCAAGGCCATTTTGAAGTGCAACAACAAACGTTTGTTATGTTTTTTCATATTTACTTTAGACATTTTCATTGAGGGTATGTTTGACTGGTTGGTTATTATTAGAATGGAATGAAACGTAATATTATTCTGTCGCTTGGGAGGACAGTTCATGATGAAAATAAGTTACATTAAAGAGAAAATAAGTTACATTTAATTTGAGGGTTTAGGACGGTATGTAAAATAATAAATAATATTTCAGTATATATTATGAATTATTTTTTAAAATAATATTTTAGTATATTATATCATGAATTATTTTTTAAATAATATTTCAGTATATTATATCATGAATCTTTTTCTCTCTCTCAAACCACACTTTTTTAATGTTATATTTATTTATATTCTATTCTATTATAAATTATTCTAATTTATTAAAAATCTTATATTCAACTAAATTAGGGTTGCCAATGGCCCGGCGATGGATCGGCCCATTGAAAATTTCCCTCGGGCCATTTCTGCCCATGGCCTCAGAGGGTCGGCCTGTGGCCCGGCCCATGTGGGCCGAAATGGCAGCCCGAGGGTGGCCCTGAGGCCGGGCCAGGCCATGGGCCGAAATGGCAGCCCGCGGAGAGGCCCATCTACCGGACTGCCTGGCCCGCCCGGGCCACTGGCCACCCGCGGGTCGTTTTGGCCCGAAATTTTAAAATAAAAATTTTTAAAAATAAATTTAAAAAATTGTTGTTTTATTTTTTAAAATTAATAAATTATAAACTTTTTTATTTTATTTTTCATATTTAAAACATATGTATATTATGCATGTATTTATGCTTTTTAAAACTTTTTATTTTATTTTTCATATTTACATAATATATACATTATGCATATATATATTT
>JANQBM010000005.1:41358542-41375822 GCA_025594535.1 Erythroxylum domingense | reverse complement strand
TTAAACCAATGACATGAAAATATACGTTCAGTATGGGAGGCAAATATCTATGGGAGTAACATTTAGTACTTTTTTAACTAGGAATTCTAAGCTTGATTGGTTATTTATTGAGAAGGATCAAAGGTAGAGGGGATAGTTTGAGGTGGTGAATAGAAATTTGGATCAATAAAGTTATGTAAACCTTTGTAATTTAGAAAGGGAATAAACTGAGCCTTCCATACAATGTAATTTTTGGGATTCAATTTAATTGAAAAAGTGTGGTGCACAAGAAAAGAAGAGGAAGGAAGGCTTGGTGTTACTGGCACAAGTTGTGAATTATTAGAAGTTATCATCATGAATAAAAAAATTTAGGTTTTTTGTACCATATAAAAAAAGAATATGATGTGGTATTTTTGCATTAAAATGAATAATTTTTCAAAAAAATATAAAGGATATTTATATAAATACAAAGAATAAGATAAATACATTTTTACATTTGGTTTGATAAATATAAACAATAAGATAAAATAAGATAATAAGATATCAAAGATACAATCATACTTAACATAATAAACACAAATAAACAATAAGATAAGGTAATAAAATACCATAGATATAGTCATCAATGACTATACTTAACACTTATAACCTATGAAGTAATTTTATTGTTAATTATTTAATTTAATTATTAAATAAATAAAAATATTTAACTACTTAATATTAATTATTAACAAAATTAGAATTAATATAATTTACTTATTCTAGTTATGGTTAATATTAAAATTTTTAAAAAGAATTTCACATGAGTTGTAACTTCTAAAAGATAAATTTTATAATGATTAAATTTTAATTATATAAATTAAAAATAATTTTGTATTTTTTTAAAAATTGTCTAAAAATATCTTACATTGATTGATCTTAATATTTTTCCGTACTAATAATAAAACTACCGTGGATGCCAATGCTATATTCACAACTTTATATAAACCTAATATCCTATACTTGTCATAGCCAACATGCACTCGCGAATTTGATCTAAACCCTCATATCCTACAGCTATCCTGTATATAGCTAGGTAATAAACCAAGAGTACGTACCTAAGCAGCCAACTCTTTTGGTTTACGAACAATTTTCGTGGACGTTCCAACATCACACGATCCGTTGGCTCTAACTGGAGGCATGTGAAGTGGGATATTGTGTCTATTCCATAGTGGAACTTGTTTCGATCGTCACTTCTTGCCTTTGTGTCACACATATATGTTTCAAAGAAACTTCATTTGATTGCTTTTCTTCTTTACTTTTGATGATTGATGTGGCTCTCGGTCGCATTCAAGAATTCTGGAGGAAATTGATACCAGGGCTAGGGTGTGATTTGATTCTTGTGGACATAGTGAAAGTGAATCGGTGACATAGTACGTAGTACAGAATTATTCACGAAAATTTGAAAGGCTCTGAAATTTAGTACCTTATTAGGAAAGAAAAGGACAATTGGAGTGGATAATATTGGTTTACATTGACTCATCAGATAATGGAAATTTTATAGATAACTTAATAACAAAAGGCTGTAAAAAGATTGCCAAATAATATGACTAACTAGATTAAAAAATAACATGGATTTCTTCTAATAATCAGATGAAAAACAAAAAAACGAATGCTTAACTGATCAATTCCATTAAAGGGAAGGGAAGTAATATTGTTGGACAAAATCTTTATCTTCTCTAGCATCTCAGGCCAAGTTTCCCTGCATGTACAGTGACGAATTCGATCGGCCGAAGCATGCACAAGGAGTATATCACATATATCTACAAAAAGCCTCCGTAATTCAGCAACTTAAATTGACTAAGAGACGCACATCACGATCTTCGGGCCGTTTGATCCTAAGTTGAAAACCTTAATAAGGATAAATGAAAGTTTATGCCAAGCTAACGAGTCCAATATGTAAGTTATATATATAATGGTTTATTCATCTTCATTCGAGAACTCAAGTTATTTCTGTGTCTTCCTTCCTTCCCAAAGTAAAATTGCAATTCATAACAAGACTTGTTGAAAAAGACAATAGTTAATGTGTTTGGGTTGAAATGATTTTGACAATGCAACGGCTAATAATGTCATTATTGATTCATTTGTTTGTCTTCCTAAACTCTACCACACAGCTCATCATCTATAGAATCAATCCAATCTTGGCTCTTAGTGAAAATTAGTATGTGGACATTTCAGCTCTCACATGGCTGAGGATGGTTCAAGCTGTCATCAGCATCAAGGGCAATTCTTGAAGAAGTAGGTTTTATTGTACGCAATATGTTATGCATACATACTCACAAACACATATATATATGGGAAAAGAGATACCAATCAATCAATAATTTATATTGTACTAATTTATAGAGTATAATCATATATAGTTTAATAGATATATACTTTATCAACTGAACATTCTTAATTATATATCAGTTATCAATCTAATTAATTGAATAATGAAAGTTGATTCAATAGATAGTAGATGTTAAGTTAACCAAATGAATTTGTTGTGATCACATTAATTTCACCAATGTATTCAAAAAATTAGAATTAAAATAATTATTTAACAAACAAAAACTTTAACAAGTACTTTATATTTTGATATTCAACTCGAAAATTTAATATTAGAACTAAATATAATAAATAAAGGTGTCCAACTATACTTATATTTTAAGAAAAGATAAGTTAGTGTAGCCATGTTTTGAGAAAAATATTATAGTAAATTATGCTTGTAATTTAAATTTTAATATGATGTGAATGGAGGACTACTAAATAATATACATATATAAAAGATTTTTAAAAATTATTCTCATTAATTTATTAAAATAACTATTTTAGCCTATTGTTCTAAATTGCGTCTGTAAAACTTAGTAACAAAGATTAGTAATTTATCGATTTTTAATATATAGAGATTAACTATATTTATATATATGCTTGTGTGGAGGAGGTAATATATATATATAGATAGATAGATTTTAAGTTTCTCTTTCTATCGGTCTTATGGTGACGATGTTTAATCATTTTCATAACATGCTTGAACTCGCATCATCAGTTCATTGCTTGTGTTTATGAACTTGTGAAACTGGATGGCTTCTCTTAGATGTTGAAACTTAAATTCCATAGCTTACGCGATGTGATATCGACCATATTCCCCAAGTTTTAAAGAACTGCTTAATGTTATTTTCTCTTGCATCATTAGTTTTCTGGCTAAAGCTTTAATTTGAAGAATGTCGAGCGATCATTGACTTATTTTATATTAGAAAGTATGTCATCGTACATCGTTAGATCGCAATATGTTTTGTAATAACAGTTAAACTATGACCACTTCAAGGACAAGGTACATCTGCCAACGTTAGCGTACAAAACAGTAGTAAATATTGTTTCAGGACTGAAGAAGAAAGACAGGAACATTGGTCCACTCTATGTCTTGAGATGCCTACCGAGCAGTCAAGAGGTGGGCTGCTACGGTGGTAATCCACACAAAACTAAGGGAAAGCCCAACACAGATATTTAGTAGTGAAAATGAAAAGGATGATAAAGCAAATACAAATAAGTCTGGCAATTCTATCTATAAATACACACCAAGCCAACAGCACCTCTGTCCTCTATATTTACTGCTTCTATTGGTAGTTATACTGACTAGCTTCTGTCTAGACGCAAGAAGCTTTTACCCAATTTCATGGCAGGCAAAGAAATGAGTTCAAGCTTTAATGATCAACACGTGCACAAGCCATGTTCATCTTTCGGTCAAAAGTGCAGCCATCTGGTCAAGAAACAGCGTGCCAAGTTCTACATCCTCCGGCGTTGCGTGGCCATGCTTATTTGCTGGCATGAACGTGAATGCGGCGAGAGTTGAAGAAGCAGTTGTTACTGGATTAGAAAGAAACCTTGATCCTTTTATATGTATATGTACGTAAGAGTGTAATTAATAGAAACGCTATCATTTATTGGCAAGTTCTGCTCCTGAATTTATAAATCTTTCTTTTTGATGAATTTGGCCTCTCCTTACGTGCTTTTGGATCTATTAATCATTCATATGCTTCTTTGTCTTTCTCAAATTCTGAGCTGTATATACTCTTCTCCATTTTCATTTTTTCTGGGTCTTAACAAATGCAAAGTCTTGGTTCTTGTGACCTGAATCATGTCACCATTATGTGAGTGCAGAAAATGGTCGCCAGGGCCCGTTTAGATTATTTTTCTCATTCCATCTTCTTCGTTTTCTTCCCTAATTTCTCTCTCTCTCTCTCTCTCTCTCTCTTTTTTAAAAAAAATTTCTTCCACTACTGCTACTGCGGGAATTCAATAATTGAAGAGGCCTAATTGTATAAAAGAAGGTGGAGGTTTTTGTTTAGCGGTCGATCTCTATTGGTCTGTCAGGAAATTTCTGAGTTTGGTCTCTTCATTGAGATTCCATAATCTAGCTGGAACAAGAAATGTTTCTCTTTTTGCAATTCAAATATCCAAGAACTTCCAAGGTTCTCGACTTTTCAGTTCTGCTTCTGCCAAAGTTAGACTGTGTTTAGTAGGGTAGAATACATGGAAAGAAAAATAGTTCCAAACTGGCACATTCTCAGAACAATTTGTGAACAGTATTAGGAGTCAAACTCTCAAAACATTTGCGACATCACCAATTCAAATGAACAGTTCAATAGATATGAACAGTATCCAGTACCCGGAAACCATTAATTACCAAAGCTCCCTCAGTCCCCACCTTCCAAATCCTCTATGAATATGATAGACTAATCCAAACATGACATATTACAGGCAAGGCTTTAAGTTGCGGGAACATCAGACAAGAGCCAAGCCAAGCATCTAGTTTCAAATGATTTTGTATGGACCATACATTAATTTTAGTTTTTTATAGTCTTGTCTTCCGAAAACACACCAGTCTTGGATTAGTGTTTCTGTAGGAGGCAGCAACAGATCTATCTTTGAAATGGAATAGGATGATTATTCATATACAAGTATAATAGAAGGGCACGCGTCATGTCTGAGATCACCTGTTATGTATATATAAATGACTACTAAATGATAGCTTCCACTTTATGGGAGCAACTGAAGTCCCCAAAGTCTATTGATCACTTTGGAGCTACAGGGAAAAGAAGTGTGATTTAGAGTTCAGATAAATATGGTTGGTTTAAGAAGTGGATCAAAATCATATAAAGCACACTTTCCTGACGTAACACGGCTTTGCTTGGAAGTTGACGAGAGTATGTTTCCAAGCAAGCAACAAAATCCTGCTTAATGAGTACGTAAGAGGAGTTATTCTTTCCTTGAACTAAAGTCTTCTCTTCGTTTAAATGCGCTTAGTTGATAAGTCATGTTAAATTGCCAAAATAATGGAACAGATTTGGTGAATGTAATAAAATACCCTCTTTAAGTTATCATATCCCAGTGTCCCACTATACATTATAAAGTTAACATGGGAAAGGAAAGACTACTAGTATATATTATAATCCAATTTCTCTAAGAAAATATTAAATTAGTTATATTAATTTCTTCAACTTTAATTTAAATCGTCTAAATAAATCAGATATCGAGGTTGTTAAGAATGTGTATAAGAGATAAGCAAGTGAATTTAAGAGCAATTTGATATTCATCAAATAATCGTTTTTGGGTTTGCATAAGTTGAGATTGGTATTTTGAGTTGAATTGACTGGTGTGAACCAAGATGGATGTTAAGTGATCTATGTGAACAAGAACATATGATTCAATGCTTCTAGTTTTGTGTACCGGATGAGAGTTCCCGGGCTAGCTTTCAGAACTGATATGATTGAAAGATGCCCTTTTTTGGGGGGTACATTGTGCAGGAAACCTAAATTTCAAGTTCCATATCCACATCAAACTTTTTAATGCTTATCCCTCAATCATCCCCTAAAAGGAGAAAAAAAAAAAAACAAAAGAACAACCCTAGCATATAAACTCCAAAAAATTTTCTCATCTGTTAGCTTTTCGACGTGTACTACCTTAATTTCTTACTTGGATTCCAGCTTTCTATTTTGTTTTGGACTCCAGAATAAGATTCTACAGCAATGTATCTTTCCATGTCAGGCACAACTTGGAGGATACATACGTGCGACACCTGTTAAAAGGCCTAAAGAAAGTGTAATGGAAAGGCTCAAGTGGTGGGATGTGATATCCCGAAAGGCTTCTAACATGAAAGGTCTTTAGTCCGAATTCTCTACATTTCTTGAGATTTTGTGCGTAGAAACAAGTTTATACTTCATTATTAACTATTCAAATTAAATTTAACTCTTGCTTTAAGTTTTGAGAGGGATAAGACGGTCGATTCTCTGTATCATGGAAAACCTTTTAAGTTGAACTTGAACATTGAAGTAATACCTTTTGCTGTCTACTTAATGGGAAAGATACATAATCAATGAAACAGATGGGAGTCAATGAGAAGTGGGTGAAACTGTACTGTAGAACGAAAAGTAGGAAAAGGTTGTAAAAAGGAAGAGAACGGCATAGTAGATGTGGATGGTGGTGGGGTTCACAGAAATGGTCAGAAGCAGACAGCGAGAATCCTATTAAGAGGGAAGGGTGAGAGATGAATGATGATCGATCCATACAACTATCTATATATGTGTTTATGTGTATAAAATGTATATATCTCTGAACCGAAAGCCCTACACTCTCAGTGCCCCCTCGTGCGGCCCTCCTCAAAGTCCTACTGCCACTCATGGTCCCCATGTTTTGACCATGATCTCTCCTCATTTTTACTCTGCCGTGCATGCTTCATCCCACGATTGTCCATATTATTTTCACATGGATTGCTTCTTTTTTATAGATGCATGTTCTGTTCTTTCTTCCTTCTCTTGATTTCTTTTAATGCTTCTGTGGTTTCAGCTAGCTAGGGAGATTAAATTGTTCTGTAATATATAAACAAACGTAACACAACACATGACTACATTTAATCATTACCATCAAAGGGTTTGAATTTGAAACATGGAAGCCCACGGTTCCTGCAATGACCAGGCTCTCTCAAGGGTTGAATCGTTCCTGGAGGTCGGTTATAGTTTTAAAGCCATCCTCTCATGTGTCATCACATAGGTCATGAGTTGTCGGTGATTGTCTGCCTGCCTGTTGTCTTAACTCAAAAAGATACCTACAACGAAGTCTCGAACAGTTTTTTGTATATATATATGCATTGAGCCAACCTTCTGAACGGTAACTTCAAACATAATGGAGTTTTAGAACTTGATGACATGTGTAGAGAGCATGAATCAATTGATGGGAAGGGAAGCAGGTTGCACAATTAGGCAAAGGATAGGACCCAAAGTGGAAGAGCAAACACGTGCATTACTGACAAGGCAGAAACATGGATCTAACCCTATGTTGTGTTATGTAAAGTGTTAGAGATAGCAATTGTCAAATTGGTTTTTATGAGGAGCCCGAGGCTCATAAAAAGTCGGAGACGCACGTGTTGATGACCAAAACAGAATACTACTATACTACTAGGGTTTGAAAGGGCAGTGTGTACCATCTCTAACAACACGCAGAACTAGCACTACTATGCGTGTAGCTTTATCGTTTAACAGTAAACATTCATATAGATATCTGTAGAACCAGTAATGTTACTGGTTACTATTGTTTGACCATCTTTAAAATGTTTTGTTAAGATTTAAGATCAGTTTTAGAAATTTCTATCATTTGATTTGATAGTGTTATTTTTACGAGTTAATTAATAAATTTTCATCTTTTCTCCCCTCCAAGTATATTTGAACCTAAACAAACTTAATTACTGATTTCAATCTTTTAATTTGGTCATTCCCTCTATATAGCCTCACCTGTCTCTTTAATTAGTATAGTGTGTGTGTGTGTACTTTTTCTTTTTGTATATATTTCCTTTTGGAAGATTATCCTCTGCTATCATTTTGTCAGTTGTCCCATAACAATAGATTCTCTTTCTGAAATTGGCCATCGGAAAGTCTCCATCATCTTGAGATTAATTTATTGGATCCACTAGCCATGCATTCCAATGCAAATGAAGAGATAATGGTTGTTGATGAGAATATAAATTGAATATCCTCTTCCTTCCTTATTATATAAGATCTTTTTTGACTTCACTGAGATTCTTATACATATTACTGATGTTTGTGGTCCATCCCATCGTCAATCTTTTACTGTTATCTCTGGAAGAGCTGTTTCGAAAACATCATGTTGTTTTAGTATAAATTAAGTAGGTGTGGATATGTTGCTTAGCTTTTGGAATATAAGTGAAGTTCTAAATATTAACTTGGTCATATTACCTTGACAAATTAAAGATGTTAATCTAGTAAAACTAACAAGTTCTAACTAGTACAAGGGGAGTGGCTACTGGCTAGCTAGCCAAAGAAACCAAAGATTAAAGAAAGAAAACAAAGTGAAAAGATGAAGGAAAACTATCCCTAAGAGGAATATACCTACTATGAGTTGAGCTTCTCCAAAGTTGAAAGTGCTCAAGTGGAGGACACAAATGAGACATCATATTCTGTATAAGTAAGCACATAGGAACAGTTTAATGATGAACTTTATTTGGAGAATCACGTGATCGTAGTGATAAGGGGACCCATCCTATGCATATTGGTTACTTAGATCTTATAATTATAAAGAGAAGAAAAAGGAGGAATGGAGGTGGGGTAGAATGGGTATGTTGCCTTAGACATGATTGGTACATATCTACGTGTATGATTTGATATGATGTCCTCTCTACTCTTTATTATGATTTTCAGTATATGATATGATTTGATATGCTAGTTGTTACCATTATATGCTGTTTTTATGGCACTTTGATGATTGCCGACTTCTAAATTTAGAAAAAGGAAATTAATGTTAAGTTATGCATAGGATATGAAATTCACGGTATTCAAACTAGGTTTGGTAGGATAGAAAGGAAAACTTTTTAATGATAAATAGAATATGAAAATTCAACTTAGAGGATACATATTTGATTGCAATATATATATATATATATATATATATATATAACATGTGTTGACATTAACGATCCCAATTCTATCTATACTCCCACCACGCTTTTGCTGTGGATCACGCCAATACGCACCCACTTGAGAGTTAGACCCATCGGAACTCCAGTTGTTCTGGAGACTCGAACCACAGATGTGTTTGATGTATAGCTAGTTCTGATACCACTTTGCTAATGAAAACACGTGTTGACATTAAATAAGAAGTTCCACGACTTTTAATTTAAAAAAATATCTAAAAGCTTTTTAACTTAAGAAAATGCATTAAATTTAGCATTTCTACAACAGTAACAATCCCGTAAAAATCTCGGTGATACACGAGATTTATAGAAATCTTTTAGTATACAGTCTTACCCCTAGCTAGTAGTAGTGCTGGCCCTGGGCAGGGGTTGGTAGGACACTTGCCCAGAACCCACTCTTACTAAGGGCCCACCTTTAATGCATTTCAACAATATTTTTTTAGCATTTTTTCATTTAGAAAGGTAGTAAATCCTTGGTTGTCGAATAAGAAAAAGTTAACATTAACTAATAAATAGCTTCCTTTATTAGCTATATTATCGAAAAAGTTAACATTAACTTTTAATCTTAGAAGCTAAATAGCTTTCCTTATTAACTATACAACGTTAACTTGTTATATTTATAAATACTTTTGAGGCATTTGAGTGTATTTCTTACACTCTATTTTTTTTTATTTTCACTATCATATGAATCTAAGATATTTCAACTCAAAATTTGGTTGTAAAAAAATTTGATGGTTATGTCTTCTGAGCTCTGAGTAATAATTTAAAGGTAAAGTTTCTAATTTTTTATTTTTAAAGTATTAAATATTTGAACATATTATAATTAATTTGTAATTTGTCATTAACGTGGATATTATATTAGCATTTTAAATCAAAACATAATATTAAATGATATTGTGTTTATTTGAGTTTCTTCTTTTTTATTTTTAATACTTATTGTTTATAAAAAATATAATTAAAAATTAATAAATAATTTAATTTTTGTAATTTTAATTATACTTTGCCACATGTAATAATTATTGGATTTGCATTCTTGTAGAGTTCACATATGTTTTGTTATAATATGACTAAATCAAATAATTTAAGTTACTCAATTCAAAGATTACATAAACGACTTCATTTATTATAAAAATTTGTATAATTCTATTAAACATGTTGTGATAATTAAATAATAATAAAAATTATTTGATAATTAAATAAGACAGTAAATAGTTGGATGTGTTCGATTGGTTTTTTATAAATAGGTTAGTAGCATTAGATTACTACATTTACCATTATGTTAATTCCTATAAAAGAAATCTTTTTTATTAAAAAATCAATAATGTTAATTCAATTCAGAAATTACTAAAATATTTGATTTAATAATTTAGACCTTTATTTAGTTGCTTGACAAAATAATATTTGCAAGATATTATTAGCTGATGATATGATCATTTAATATTTTGTTGAGTATATAGACTTATAAATTGAGTCACTTATGTATGAATATTAAATTTTAATAATAAAAATAGCCTTTTAAAGTTTACATGTTTGTGTATTGCCAATTTATTATGGCTTTTTTTTTTACTTCGCCTAGGGCCTATAAAATGTTAGAAACAGCCCTGGCTAATAGTGATATTATCTTCGACAAATTTAACATTTCTCTATAAGTTATTTTTTAAAATTAAATCTCAAATTTTAGTTATATTTACGGTAGTCCTTTGTCTCCATCACTATAAATTGCAAGTTTCGAGAAGAACTAAAAAACTAGTAAATATTTTTTTTTTCATATTGATTCATATATTTTTAAAATTTATCTCATTGTAGATAATTTGAATAAATTGAAAAATATCTTATTATAAAAAATAGAAGTTGAAGCAATATAACTTGATGACTTAATTCCCTTCTCCATGATACAATTTTAAGTCTTTTGAAGTTTGAAAAAGAGGAAGGCTACTCCTATTGTACAACATCCTAATTTATGTAATGAGGAAAAACATTCCTTGGAGTTGATACAGGGAAGAAACTAAACAATGTAAATAAGAAATAAACATAGAAGTCAAGATAATGGAGAGCTAAACTCCATAATGCAACATAAAATATAATGGAGAGCCAAACTCCATAATGCAACATAAAATATCTTGGGTTATATTTTGGACAGGGGGTCGAGTGTAACACTTCCTTATGATCAATAGACAATGGAGAGTTAGGAAAATGCCAATGGCAAGAGCCTTTGAAAGTGTGAGTACAATCATATTACTCAACGAATATATCACATTAGTGTGTAGGTTTTGCATGTGGGGTTGTCCCCCATAAAGTGGCTTAGTCTAATCAAAACTTCTGTCACCTGTTTTCTACCTAATTCATATGTCTTAGTGTCCTCAACACTTCACTTTACTTATTGCCTTTTGTTTTTGGTATTAGAGACATGACTCCCCATGTCCCGCATTACTATTAGGATCATTTGGTTGGTTTTGATCTAACCACAAAGCCCCTTTGAAACTGGATAATCAAGATTTGTAGCATAACTTTAAAGGTAAACTTGCATGCATGCAATTAGCTAAACGCGTCACAAAAGAGAAGTAAAACTTTAGGACTTGAATTAAATGTTAGCTTTGGAATATATATATATAAGGGAAATTACATGACAAGGAGAATTACTAGATGTGAGCACGAGTTAAATGTCGTCAAAGAGGAAGGACGATGTGTGTCAGTGTATGTATAAGGGAAATTACTTGACAAGGAGAATGACTAAATGTGAGCATAAGTTAAGAGCAGTCAAAGAGGAAGGACGATGTGTGTCAGTGCTAGTTGGCATGAGCATGTACTCTCAACCAAAACGTTGAATGGCTTTGCAGTTTGTCACGTTCAATTGCTTGCCAATTCATCCACAACTTGCCATTCTTTTCCACTCAAAAGATTGGCAGGTGAATATGGGGATTGGATTAATACATGAATGAATGACCATGTGTGTGAATGCAGTTGCAGACCTTTCTTCTAGAACAGAGCATATTGGTTTTGAGGTGCAAAATATCAGAAGTAGCAGAAAGAAAAAATCTGCAGCAATCCCTATGAAAGGGCTGAGCTGAGTCAGATCTTTTTGTGAATGAATGAATAATTGGTCCTCTACAATGCCTGACGCAGCAATCTCATCGACTGGACTGGAGCTGGGGCATGGCAAAACTAAAAATGTATCCCCGACGCCGATCCGAATTTTTTATTGCATTCACAAAAATGGACCTCATATACGGGTATGTATTGTATTAGCCTAGCTCTTTTTTAACCCATTTCATCTCTTTATATCACCAATTACGATACAAAATTTTCTGTCCAATTTTTATGGTATCTTATTATATTTTATAAATCTCAATCATTTATTTATACAGTTCTGTATTTATTTGTACAAAACTCACACAAGACCTACATAAATAAATAACTAAGATTCAAATGACATAATAAAACGTACTGCCACCAAATTCACGAACTTTCCACCACTCAAACCGTACTTTACTTGCTGTGTCTGGTTTTATCATGATTCGGTCAGCATGCTCGAGGACAGTCGGTCACCTATCTTGAGTAAAACGAACCAAGCAGGTGAAAACCTGGAGGCAACTTACGGACACCAAAACTATGCAAGCTCCTCAATGAAACCCTAGCTAGAATGTCTAGAGTTCCTACCAAAAAGGAAACTGATAAAAACTAATGGAAAATTTCAAAACCCACTTGTTTTAGAAACCCACTAAACAGTCGTATAGTGAATCAGGTAACATGGACATAAGAATTTAACAAATTCAATTTGAAAAAATGGTCTGGCTATGGACAATAAATCCCAAATGGATCAAGTTCAAGGTTATGGTGGAGTTTTAAGATAATCCATCATGACTCTGGCCTAAGCCAGCTGTGTTTCAATAAATAATCTGACAGCAGTTTTCCGAAAAACAAAAATAAAAACCCGAATATATTACAAGGCCAAGAAAAAGAAACACAAGGAACCGCACAACTTCTCTTGTGCTGGTTTGATCTCTGCCACTTCATCATCTCTTCTACCATTGCATCAGTGTTCCCGCTCCGTTTCTCCCTCTCAATATCCTGACAGACAAGCACATGGTCCCTAACAAGGATGCTATAACATTAATAACAAAGAATAACCATATGTTCAAGCGGAAACACACCTTCTCTATGTTTTCTCTTATTGCATATTTGCAAGCCCGCTGGCATATTTCTCTGACATCAGACCACTGAAGCCCCGAGTATATTTGGAAACGGCTGTGATGTCTACATCCTTAGGCAACGATTTCCTCAAGTAAGCCTTGAAGACTTGGTGGCAAGATTCCTCATCAGGAATAAATCAGTTGATCATCAAGGTTGCAGAAGTGCTTGGCCTATGATATCAGGTTGTTACTAGCACAGATGATGAGAACTGTTTTCTCAGTAGACATCCCATCCATCTCTGTCAGAAGGTGGTTCAGAACTCCGTCAGCAGCACACCCAGGATCTCCAACACTGCTTCGTCTCTACAAATATAGTGCATTGAAAAGCATAAGCAAGAAGAAACCAGCAATACAAAACATCCCAAACGGATTCGTATCTCAATAACGAAATTCCATATAATCAAAATGATTGTGATGGACATAAAGCAGAGGCCCTGAAAATTAAATAAACCTGAGTTGGAATTGAGTCCGATTCGTTGAAAAATAGAAAACAAGAAGTAGATTGGTGTCCTCGTAAGAAATATTCTCTAACATTGGCCTCACTTTTGCCAACGACATTGTAAGCAATTCAGGGCCCTTGACACTGATGAAGTTTGCTTGGCAGTAGTTAGTGATAGCTCTAGCAAGACATGTTTTACCACATCCAGGAGGCCCACAGAAAAGAACTCCTATAAAGGGCGCTTCACTGGGTACTGGACTGTCTGAAACACAATAGTCAGACCTGTTATACAAGGGACACAAAGGCACATATCAAAATAACTAGTGTAACACATCTAGCGCATTCTGCAACAGCAGGCACCTTCGGAAGCTCATTCTTAACATTCTTCAGATCTCCAGTATCCTCCCAGGTAACGATAGGTACTTCAACAACCTGATCCAAAATTTCTTCAGTTTTGCATTCAAAAGACAAAAAACCAAGTGAATCTATAAAAAGTATGCAACAACCCAAAGTAAGTAAATTTATCAAAAATAACAATTCATAGTAAGCATCTCACGCAGAGCAGATGGGTTGCTTGTTCCAAAAGCAATCTTTAAATGTTCAATAGTCACCGCCATTGAGTCAAGCACTTCAGCATCTAAGGACATCCATCTTTTCTCCGATATGTTGAAGTGCAGCCTCAGTCCAAAGGGCAGTTAAATCAGCAGCAACATAACCATGTGTGTCCTTATAAATCCTTTCAAATAAACCTGCAGAAATCAAATAAGAATTCAACATGTTAGTTCACATAGAAGGTTAACTACATAAGATTAGACAATTACACTAACCCTCCCCCCTCTTGCAACAGACAGAGCAAAAAGACAAAGAAAGAACAATTTCTTACTTCTTCAGCAAGCTTCATATTCTTCATATGGATACAAAGAATCTCAAGATGCCCAACCTCATCTGGAACCCTAATATCAATTTCTCAGTCTAACCTTCCAAACCTTCTTAGAGCTAGGTCAATGTTAGGAAGATTAGTAGCTCCAATGAAAATAACATGTTCACAAATAAGTCTATTCATTAGGGTTAAAAGTTGGGAGACAATTCTCCTCTCAACTCCAGGGCAATCACCATCAATAAAGATGATAGCTGGTGCATTCTTCTCTGCTTCCTCAAATGATTTTTTAATATTGCTTTCACTCTCTCCAACCAATTTGACATGATCGCTGGTCCATTTACACAGAAGGAGAAAGCACTGGTTTAATGAGCAACAGCACAGGCAATAAAAGTCTTCCCAAAACTAGGAGGTCCATAAAGCAGAATTCCTTAGGTAGCTTCACTCCAATCTATTTGTATAGCAGAGGACGTCTCAAGGGAAGCTATACCAACTCACCAATCTGAGCCGTCTGTTTTCTAACACCAACAACATCATCATAACAAACTTCATACAATCTACCTTCGTCCTCCATCCTCACCAAGTCTCCATCACAGAAAATCTGTGTCCAGTGCAACTACACAGAAATCTGGTGGGTACACTCCGCATCCACCGCTCACAAGAAAAAGATCACCCTCCCAAACTTGGGCAATATTCTTCCACGAAATAAGCTGAAAATTGCAACTATTCATGAGCTAAAGATTAAAAAAAGAAAAGGATGAAGGAGGGGGCGAAGTAGGACATATATTAAATGAGGCTATTGACAGTACTATATTTCTACCACAACTTTCTAAACAAAACTAATTTTCTTTAACTTACTGTGCAAGATCACTCTAGGAGCTCCAAATGATAGCAAAATCCATATCATGACCATTACTATTAACTACTTCCATGGTTATACTTTTCAAATTATAAACACTTCTTGCTAAAATAGCTGCAATAATGTGAAGAATCAACCACCCAGAGTATAAGTGAATTCAGATAAATCAACAAATTTATTAACATTCTCATGCCTCTGCAAACTCGATATTTATAGCTCCATGTGCCTGTTTTTGACACAGAGTTCAAGATAATGACACAAAGAGCTTGATGTTTCCAGTATAGAATCCATATCAAACATAAATATATAATTCAAAAACCCAAGTCACAGAGGGACTTCTTGAGAAAAAGAAAAAGAGGCTGAAATGGACCTCCCATGTTAAATCACCAACTTCATTATTTAACTGGTTATGAAAGTAACAAATGCTAGATATGAGTTTATAAAGGAATACATATAATTCCAAAGAAGTAAGGAAATTACAAGCACGACAAGTCAATTCCGAATATTAAAACTAAAAAGATTCAGTTCTGAGTTCAGAACTACAAAACAGAAAAACACAACTCATACAAATATTTCAATTTATATTTAGTGGAAAAATATAAAGCATATTAATCCCCAATACAGTAAAGATCGATAATAAACTAGTGTTTTTAAGTAGGCATCAAATAGATTTCCAGTAATTCCCTCAATTGTGTCATCTATAGGCAGCATGTAAACATGTTTTTCCATATTTGACATCAGGACATTGGTGCATGGAAACAATGTCCCCAAGCCTAACCCTGAGATTCCTCGTGACAATCTTATTCATCCTGATTTTCGGTTCATCACATTTCTCATCAGCAAGAGCAATGCAAACTGCATCTTTCCTTTTCTTTCCCTAAACCCCACAATCATGACAACGGCACAAAGGAATTACTGCTTTGGTATCTTTACAGTATAATTGAACAATAGACAATAGAGAAAACAAGAAAAACAACAGAAAGTTATTGAAAGGCACTTCGATTACTCATCACTGGACGATCAAGTATAACAAAATAAGTGCCCACCTAAGAGGCTCACCAACGCATATACGACCTCCATTCAAATTCACCCTATCAATAATGCAAATGCAAACTAGATACACAAACTTTCTGAAGAAGTGCACACGGGCACCAGATTTCCACGATCAACAACCGATGATGTAAACCGCCCAAACTTAGATACAACATTAATCAGCTAACCAAAAACTCTTATGCGGAGAAACCTTATTATTCACAGAATTACGGAATTCCCAATCAAGCAATCAAGAACCATAACCCAACACTCCAAAAATCAAAGACTGTTAACAGGCAAAACCTTGATCAAGATGGTGTCGCTGAGGAAAAATTGGAGCTTCTCCGTGGTGAAGGAATGAAGATGAACGACGGCGTTGTCATCTTTAACAGCTTCATCAACAACGTGCCGATCGGGAGCGTTCTTGTGCCCCAAAATTATGGTATAAAATTCTTCCTCGTATCCCTACTGTAGATAAAGGAAAGCAAATTCGAAAATCAGAAATTAGTAGCTAAACAAAATCGAAATCGAAGACGCAGAGAAGAGAATGTTAAATCTATTAACACTTACGAGTCGGAGGATTCAGCTTAGTCAAACATTGTTAAGCCAGAGAGAGTTGCAGAGAGACCTCAAGAGATTTTGGAAAACTACTAAACCAACGACCTGACCAAGATCACTCACAATAAGCAGAGACCAATTTTAAGAGTAAATGTAACATGTTGCAGTTTAACCACGTGTCCTTATACCCTCGGGTGATTAACAATTCTTACATCAAGTACCTCTGTCTCACTCTACTGACATCTTCACATGAGGGATTAGATGCATCTTAGCCGAGAACAGCTATCTTGAAAGTCTTTTAGGAGATCCAGAACCAACATGCATGTCGACTTCAAGTTTCAC
>JANQBM010000005.1:41315668-41325932 GCA_025594535.1 Erythroxylum domingense | reverse complement strand
AAACAGGGAATAATTTTGCTACTTACATCTTCAGCAAGTTTCATATTCTTTGTATGGATGCGAAGAACCTCAAGACGCCCAACCTCGTCTGGAACCCCAATATCAATTTCCCTATCAAACCTTCCAAACCTTCTCAGAGCTGGGTCAATGCTGTTGGGACGATTTGTAGCTCCAATAACAATAACATGTGCACGAGATTTAAGTCCATCCATCAGGGTTAAGAGTTGGGAGACAATTCTCCTCTCAACTTCTCCATGTGTCTTCTCTCGCTTCGGGGCAATCGAATCAATCTCATCAATAAAGATGATAGATGGTGCATTCTTCTCTGCTTCCTCAAATGCTTTTCTGAGATTGCTTTCGCTCTCGCCAGCCAACTTTGACATGATCTCCGGTCCATTTATACAGAAGAAGAAAGCACCAGTCTCATTAGCAACAGCCCGGGCAATAAGAGTCTTTCCAGAACCGGGAGGCCCGTAAAGCAGAATTCCTTTAGGTGGCTTCACTCCAATTGATTTGAAAAGCTGCGGATGTCTTAAGGGAAGCTCCACTAACTCACGAATTTGAGCCATCTGTTTTCTAACCCCGCCAACATCATCATAACCAACTTCATCCAATCTATTTTCATCCTCCCTTCTTATCGGTTCTCCCTCGCAGAAAATCTCAGTGTCTGGTGCAACTACACAATACTCTGGTGGGTCAGTCTCAATAACCTTGAACTCAACGCTTCTCATTCCACCTCTCACAAGAAAGAGATCATCCTTCCTAACTGGGCGATATGCTTCCACAAAATAAGCTGAAAATAGCAATCAGTAGAAGGATTAATCAAGAGATATAAGTGAGGGTCTCTAAATCTTGAAGGACTAGTAATAGCAACACCTATCCGAAGTTTCTACCAAAAATTGCCGAATTACTTCGAGTTTGCTAAATGTTGGGGCCAAAAGTGCAAGTCAGCACAAGACAAGAAACTAAGAATGTTCTCCACACAATTGCTTTAAGTGGCTCAAAAACAAAGGAAAACCAATAACCTTACATTTTAGGGTTAATTATGTCCACTAATAATAAATAAAATATCTCGCTAATTACAGCAATGTTGAATATAATATTCTTGAAAAAGTAGCCTTTGTCAACAAATTCTTTTAAATCAAGAGGTATGATTCCAGATACAGAAAAAACACAGGCACCATAATGCAAATCCAAATTGATTCAAAGCCCAGTTTTAAATACAATTATTATTTAATTTAACTCACGTTTCAAGTATGCATCAAAAAGATTCCCTGTTACTCCCTCAATTGTGTCATCTATAGGCAGTATGTGAACACGCTTTCCATATTTGACATCAGGACATTGGTGCACGGAAACAACGTCTCCAAGCCTAACCCTGAGGTTCGACCTCACAACCTTATTCATCCTGATTTTTGGTTCATCACATGTATCATCAGCAAGTGCAATACAGATAGTATCCTTCCTTTTCTTTCCCTGAACATCACAAAGAAAGCATACGGAAAAGATTGAGTCACATATTGGCTATATCTTTACAAGGCAGTTAGCCACTAGAACAACGACATCAAGTATAAGAAAATGAGATATACTACCTCTTACCAAGAATCTGTTAATTGGGAACCCGTTAATTCCTCAATGCAAAGGAAAACACATTCGACTACCAAATGAAAACAGAAAAACCCACTTCCAAATATCTCTACCAACACCGAATACCAACCCTAAATTACCCTAAACTTCAAATTCAGGCAGGCACATAAACTACCTCGTAGACAAAACAACAAGTCCAGAAACCAAACCTTAATCAAGATGGTGTCGCCACGGAAAAGCTGGAGCTTTTCCATAGTTTCGGGGTGGAGAGAAACAACGGAGTTATCATCGTTGATAGCCTCATCAACAACGAGCCGATTCGGTGACTTCTTGCGCTCCAAGATCGCGGTGCTGAAGTCCCTCTTGGCACCCTTACTGAAAAAAGTACCGAATACCCATTAATCCATGAAATCAAACAAGACTGGAATGCTAGATCTATAGGGAAACCAGGAAAAGTACTTACGAGTCAGATGATTCAGCTTGGCTAGACATGGTCGAGAGAGAGAGAGAGAGTATCAGATATGCCAAAGCTAAATTGAAAACTTAATTAGATGGAGTAGGTCTGGAGGATATTTATAAGACTGAAAAGCTCTTTCTTGTTTCCAAAGAAAACGTTTAGTTTGTTTAGACCAGCAACGCTTTTTTTTTTTTTGGGGGGTAAAATAAGAATTCTGATGTTTATTAAAATAATTAGTTAAAGTTTTGAAATATAATTATTCTTATTTATTAAATAATTTAAAATTTAATTTTAAAAATATGAAATAAAATTTTATTTATTTATTTTAGTTTATAAAAATTTATTAATTTATAAAAAATTATAGATTAATAAACAAATTAATTATTTTTAACAACAAAAATTATTAAAATAAATTAAACTGAAAATTTGGAAACTAAACTTAAAAGTTAAAAGTTTTAAAAATTTTACTAAATCAGTCGAGTTTTTTAACGATTAATTTTTTTTCACTAAGCATATAAATAGTTAAATTTTGATAAAATTATTATTTAGTCTCTTAACATAAAATATATCAATGGGGTAAAATTAGGAAATTTTATCTATTTAAAATTGAGAAATGTTAGCTAATAATTCAAATATAAAAAATGAGTTTGCAATAAAAGGGGTAGATAGAGACTTGAAAAGTTAAAAGTTTTGGTGACACCTACAATTCCAAAAGTTGGTCCAACTCTCTATATCCCTTCCTTGCACGGCTGATTCGCTGCCATTAAAGTCCCCTCGATATTGATTGAACCTGTATAAATGTACTTTTCTTGATTACTTTGAACATTTTATATCAAGAATTCTTCCGACCTAATTGGGTTGGAGACGATTAATTATTATTCGATATAATCCTTTTTATTTTAGATTTATTTTAATAATTAAATATAAAAATTAAAATTTGTTTTATTTTAAAATTTAATGTTGATTATTCAATAATTATCCATAAATTTAATGCTATGTAATTGTCATGAATAATTGGTATAAGTAACAAATAGATTATTTATGAAATTGTATATTTAACTTATAATAAACAAGAAAATTAAGTTAAATATTTGCAGTTATCACGATTATTTAATTTATGGTTTAATTTTTTTACTAAGTTTATTGGTATCATTTATTTGATATAAAAGGCTATTATACCTAGTCAATAGATAATAAATTTTGGTTTGAATGCTCAGATTTAATCAATTTATTTAAAAATTTTTGAGACTTATTATGAATATTTTAATATGTTTTGAACTAATTGTTTGAATTACGAAACTTATTCTTTTTAGACCAATGATCAATGTTATAATTAGATGATATATTTTATTTGAATCGGAATTTAGCTCAATTGATTGATTTGATATCTTGTTAATTTTAATTAATTAACCTAAAACTCCTAATTTATTTTATTATTTAAAATTTAAAAATTAGTGCTTAATTTTTAAAAAATCTACCCAACTCTACGACTATTATAAAAAATTTGAAAAATCAAAATTACTTTTAGGATTTGGACAATCGGATGTTATGGTCCAACATTAGTTTTTCCGAAACGAATGGAGCCCAGAATCAGGCATGAGACAACATCAGACATGAAAAGAGAGTTCTTTTTATGTATCAGGGTCGTGACTGTTCGTTTACAATAACTCTGAACAGTTTACATAGAAAGTGCATGTAAAAGGAGAATTGTGTTAAAACATTTAGCATCTATTTTTGTACATATCCTGGTGATTCAAATCAGTTAACATTAACAACATACAACAGCCAGAAATTTCTTTCGGTTGCACTGGTCCCTTTAGCACACTCAAGTCAGACAATGTGATCCAATATACTTTCTGACAACTCTCTTCATGCTTTGCCAAGTATGGCTTCATCTCTTAAGACCCATTAGGGTACAAGTTTCTTCAAACCCCACTACCAACCTTGAAGTCTGAAAAAGAAACGGCTTCTCGAGCTTCTACTTTAGATGATGGATCTTTCTTGTCCAACCCAAAAAAGGAGCAATTTTGAAATGCGTCCAGGCTGCTTGCAATCAAACGGTTCAAACCACTAAGGCTATCACTAAGAATAACATCTTCACTGTGATATTTAGATGATGTCATATCCAAATCAAACGGTCCTAGCGAGTCAGGCTGCACAAAGGAAAAGCAAAATTTGATGAGAAAATAATGATTTGGCTGAAATAAACCAAGAAATGTCTTCAACTGCAAAAATATGCTGTTAAATATCGCCTAGGTGACAAGTTACTAATGATAGAACTATCTCGCTTCAGCAAATTGAAGGGAATAATCTTCAGCATACTGACCAATTCATGCTTTAATAGAAGACAAGTGCATAGAAATTACACCAAATTTGAATGAGCATACCCAATAGATATCCGCTAGCCCAGTCAAATCCATTCCTGAGTTTTCAACATCCTGCACGTCAGACTGACATTCATTTATAGGGTCCTCATCAGAAGCATTCTCAACAAAGCCCTTGGCATTTGCTAATTCCTGCCAAAAGAGGGGGGTACATAGTAACGTCATGAACAGTTCCTTGCCGTTAGCAAATAAATAAACTTATGGAGAATTATACCTCCAAAAGGGCACCAGAGGGCGTTGAACACATTTGAGTCATCTGTTTGTCAGTCCCAAAAGAAGCAATGCAAGATGTAGTAGGAACTTCTTGATACAGAGTGTTAATCTTTTGAAATGAGAATGCATCACATGTTTCTTCAGCATCCCAGATAGAAGATGTATGTGACACAGCAGTGGAGCAAAAGACAGACTTATTTTGATGCTTTGACATATGAGCAGCAATAGCAGCATCAAAGGAGTCACAACTGAAAGGAATCTGCTGAAGGCATTGATTGCTCTGAGTCATCAGTGATTCAGTACATTGAGGATTTTCATCATGGGGTACTTCTGCAAGTAGATCTCCCACACTAATGTTGGTAAGGCTGTCGGCCCACTCCCCAGCAGTGCCATTGCACAATGGTATGTCATCCTAAGGATACATAAACCAAGGATCAAGTTCAGACAAAAAGTGTCCTACATGAAAAGTATTTGCATTGAACCATCTCAGTCATTGAAAGTGTATGAATTCAATTGAAAATCCCCATTAAGATTAGAACAAACCAGAGTTTTGAAATCATCAACCACTAAAACATACAGCATGAAATGGAAAGAGAATTAAGAGATGCAAAGCACGGTAACTCTATCTTTCCAAAGTTTAATGCACTATGGTTGCCACTCTACATCATATTCCATATTATATTTGCAGCAAAGGCTGACGGGCTTTGGAATCCATTCCAATTTTGTTAAGAGTGCCCAACACAATTACATCTTTCTATTGCATAAAAGCATACAAATACCTCATCAGGAACATCAGAAGAGGGATCACAAGCATGATTCTCGTTCATAACATTAATCTGATCATCACAGGAGTCCATAAATTTGTCAGATTGATCATTTGATGAATCACATGTGGATACATGGGCCAAAGATTTTCTTTTCCCATGTTCCATATTCACCGTATCCACACCCGGAAACGGAAGGTTCTTGCCATCTGGAGATGTCAACTCCTCGATAGGAAACCAACCATACCTTCATTGAGAATGCACAAGTTAGTATACATGTATCAAGGATAAGTTGTCGATAGCATTCAGGGAAAGTCAGAAAAGACCTCAAGCGAAAGACAGGAGGTCTTCCAATGAAAGCATATACATCAGCTGCACTGACTACAGAGTCTGGGGTCCACTTTTGACAACTGACTAGGTTTTCTCTATGGACATTGTAAGGGACAAGCATTAGCTCTCCAGATGCTACACTTGAATTACCCCATTTCCGGTTCAAATGTTCCAAAATTGATGATATCTTTTTCCGCATACTAAGGGTGAGCTCTAGATGGGGATTATGTTTATCCTAATAAAAAAAATGCTTAAGTAAGTTCTCAAAATGTTTCAATGGTAAGACTTCTCATAAAATTATAGCACTATTTTCTCTTCTTTCTCACCATCTCTAAGGCTCTTCGAGTAGCATCATCAATTGGGAATAACTGGAGCTTAAGTTTCATATTATTATGCACATTGCTATCCACATGATTGTTTTGTGAGGGCAATGGAGGCAGAGCTTTTTCAGCTGGTTCAAGACTTGATTGCCCTGGAATTTCAAAATATAAACTACTGTCAGCTGTGGAACTTCAGAGGATGTTATCAAATCACCTGGGGGAACATAACTGGTGATGATAAACCTCATTCTTGCCATACCTTGGTCACATTCAGCCTCCTTATCTATCACCGTTCGTTCCAAATGCTCAGCAGCTTCAGCAACCAAAGAAACCCCAGCAATTGCAGCTTTTTCCCATTTTTTATATGCAGCTGATGAGATAGAACGTATTAAGAAATGATGAAGTTATGGATTCTGCAATGTTTAAGCTAGCTCTAAACAAAATGAAATCAACAATTTGCCTTATGGTACTTTCTATCAAGTGTAATCTTAATCCACATACCATTCTCAACTACATTTCTGTGTTGAATGCATGGTGCCATTTTCAAGATAAGTAGAATCGGATACAAGTATACACTGAAACAATCAACAATAGCAAGCATGTATGGAAAGAAAACCAAATTTTTCATCAGACATAGTGAAGATGAACAGAGAGCTGCGATAAATTCATTTCAGGTTCCAAGTTAAAATATACCACATCAAGAACTAAGAATTATATGGATGAGGAATCACCTTGTTTCCGCCTTTTTCTTGCAGTTTTTAAAGAAGTTGGATCCCCTTTATTATTGCTGCGGAAAACTCCTATGTTTATATTCCGTCCTAGTTTTCCAGATCCCAACTTTGGCATATTTTGGCTGTCCAACAGAACCAGTTTCACAGTTCTAGTATCTTGCCCTGATGCCCTATTCTGATTTGCAACAATGCTTGGAGCCGCAGGAGATCCATTTTCTCCGTGTGAAGGCCGTTTCCTTACATTCTTCTTTCGGTCTTTCAAGAGTTGGTTCTCCTTCATTGGAAAGATATACCAATAAGTTGAGCAAGTCAAGAGAATACCCAAGTTCCTATATGAAAGGCATTAATATGTGGAAATATAGACATTCTAGACTAACCAGGGCTTCTACAAATATTTTAAACCTTCTGGGCTTCAAATGAAGCTTTGAAGCTTTACAGCTATACTTCTCCAATAAAGACCACCTGTTAATGATGTGGAGATTACAAAGACAAAAACAGATCCAGTCAAGAAGATGTCTGGTGAAAATTATCAAATATTTTTGTCATTACTAAAAAATGATATCCAGACATATTCGACTTAGACAACTCATAGAATATTAAGTTCATACAATAAAATCCATTCATAAATTAAAATGTTCTAGCTGGACGTCTACAAAGAATCACGCATAATCAAAACATGCTTTAGATTTACTGACATCAAATATGGTCCTCTTCTATATATGTTTCAGTGGATGTCCTCTCAACCTATGATGCACATAAAAAAAGGAAAAGCAGCTACTCAGCCTCTGTCAGATATTACCATCGAAGCATAGCAGCATTTGTATCTTTGGAATTTTTTGCATCTAAGCACAATCCAGGTCCCAGCAACTTGTTCATACGCCTAACAAGACGATAGTAATAGTGCCTGACCTGAATATTTCAAGAAAAATGAAAAAAGGGAAGGAGAACAGGAATAATGTTTAATAACTTGACAACAAACAGGTCACAAAGGACGCAATCAATTGACGCTAAAACCTTAAGCAATTTACCTGATCCTTATTTTTGCTTTGGACGCGACGAGTTATCTTCTCAAAGTTCTGAAATTAAAACACAACAAAGTTAGAAAATACAATCGTTTGAAAACAAAATCCAGAACATTCAAAAGCCAAAGTGATGCCACTCTACATGCCTTGCCAACTTGTCGTAATGCAGCAAAGAAACTTTCTTCCTCTTGATGTGTCCAAGCAGCCCATTGCCTTGTTGGTTTCTTCACTGTATCAAGCATTTTCAAATAATTAAAAGCATAAATATAACGTTGCACCAAATGATATAATTAAACTAAACAAAATTGGGGGAAAGAAAAGAACATGAATTATAAGCAAAAAAATATACCAGGTTGCTTTTGTTGCGTGTCACCTGCAGTCAATGACGTGAAATCAGGATCTCTACCCTGAAGTGCAGTCTCTTCAAGAATGATGTGTGCCTCTGAGTCCAAGGAGACTAGTGATTCCATCCTCCTAGTTAAAGATATTCATTCACCACAGCTTTGAAAGTTTCAAGGTAATGCTCCCTTTGATGATGTTACAAACTCGAAAGATCTACGCCGTGCTTGGGCCACTAATTACAAACTGCAAAATAACAGAGAAGTGTCATCTTTAACAACATCATTATTTTATTACGTATTTAAGGATTTAAAATTATTCCTTTCTCCAAATTTCCTGCTCTTTCCTTGATGATGAAAATAATATCATGTGCCCAGCATATTCATATAATGCAACTACCTGGGCGCGCTTATAGGCTAAAGGAAGTGGCCGTGCTCATTTTATCCAAAGATTCGTTCTCTAAATTCTAAGACTTTACTTGACACATGATAACAATCCCCTTTCAGAAAGAAAAAAATGCCCATTAAAAAGATAAAATCCTATTTTACTAGTGTCATTCACCTTCAGCCTAAAGAGCAATTCAAAAAATTAGGAAAAATATGAAGCCCACGATTAGTTATTGCAAATTAGAGTATTAAGCTTAAATTTAAGCATCACAGGAACAAAGAAAAAAGAACAGCTGAGACTCTCAAACGCGGGCACCAAGCGGAAATGCAGACAGATATGATCAATTACAAGTTGGAATTTCGAAATTTCAATGCAAGGCAACAAATCACAAAAACCTAAGCTAAATGCACCAAATTTAACTACTTGACCAAGTTGAAATCCTCAATCTCCCTCGACCGACACACCAAAACTCTTCAAAATAGATTAATTTTCCTTTATTCAACTTTCCCCCAATTTCCAGCACTCAAATAAGAACTAGGGTTTCGAGGCACTACTGATCAATTCTCCCATTCTAAACCCAGCCAAACACGTAGAAACAGAGAAATTGAAGCAAAATTACAATACCTTAGGAAGAGAGCAACCGTATTCGAAGAAGTAATCAAACCCTAGAGCACGCACAAGGTTGAAGATTTTCGAACAAAAGAGTCGAAGCCGAAGAAGACCTAATTGCAGGTAGAAAGAAAAAAGAAACGACCGAATTTTCTTTTCTTTTGTTTTCTTTATTCTTTTTTCTTGCATTCTTCTCCCATAAAGAAAATTAGCAAAAGAAAAAGAAAAAAAAGGACGACAAGTAATTACCTGTAGTTAATATCAAAGATGAACATGAAACAGAACTTTGTATGTGTCCTCCAAGGACTTTTGTGTTTATCCAACATCATGCAAATCCAAACTATTTCTACCATTAAAATAAATACATGACTTGTACTATATTCCAATCACTTTCTAGTCCTTTTTTTAATTTTTAAATAAGCTAAATTGGGTTTTTAATGAATTATATCCATAATGAGTACCTTTAATAACCATTGATTTAACAAATAAATCTCATTAAAAATCATAAAAATGTGAACAGCACATCCAATCTAAGCCAGAAACATATCAATCTCTATCAGTTCATGCATGTTGCTGTGGAAGCAGTACCACTACAGCCCAAACTAAAAGGCTTCTCTTCTCTTTGCAATGAAGTGTTTCTAAAAGCAGGGCTAAATGAGCATCTCTACCTGTTGTGCTAATGAATTATAATAATAACTTTGGTAACTTTTAAGGGAAAGTCAAGGTTTTCTTTTACCTTGTGATACGTGGCAATGCTTGCAATAAGTACACAAGAGATCAGAAAAAGAGATGGATGAAATACCACACAAATGGATTGCAATATTATATTATATTATACTATTAACTTAGCTAATACAATTAAAAGTTAATCTTTATATGACTATAAGTTATTTATTATTAATTGCATGAATAATTACGGCATGTTAAATTTTAACTACTCTAAAGTTTAGGTTAAAGGTGTGATTTGCGTCTCAACGTTTTACGAAAAGTCTAATTAAGTTCTTATTGTTATCTAAAATACCACTAAATTAGTACTTATTATACTTTGAATTGGGCAAAAGTGATAATAAAAATAACGATAGAAAATTCTTTTGGCCTTTTGTAAAATGATAATGTAAAAA
>JANQBM010000005.1:41295026-41308745 GCA_025594535.1 Erythroxylum domingense | reverse complement strand
TACATTTTCCAGCTTACCACTTCCAACAGTTCACATATAATAGTTCTAACTTCCAAGAAAAGTTTTGGGGTCCAACAAGTTTAGCCTCGTGTGCTAAATGGATAGGCAGATGCTCCATACAATCAAAGAAGCTTGGAAGAAATATCTCTTCTAAAATGCACAAAATTACTGAAATTTTCATTTCTAGTTTTTCCGTTTTAGCCAACTTAATTTCAAATGATGTTAAGCTTTTAAAAAACAAACTTAATTCTATTATTTCTTCCCAAACCTTATTCGGTAGCGACTCCCGAAATGCAATTGGAATTAACCATTGTATAAACACATGCCAATCATGACTTTTCATCCCAAATAATTTATACTTCCTCATGTCCACACATTTTGCCAAGTTTGAAACATAACTAGCGAGAAACTTTAGACCTTTCAACCATTCACACAATATTTCCTTCTGCTTTCTGTTCAAAGTGTAACATGCTTTCGGATATTTACCAGTGAGAAGATTTTTATGTAACTCATTCCTTCTACAAAAAAGTTACAAATCAGCTTGTGATTTTGTATTGTCTTTTATCCTCCCTTCAATGTTCATAATGGTATTGAACAAATTGTCAAAAATATTTTTTTTAAATATGCATCACATCTAAATGATGACGTATCAAATTAGTTTTCCAATATGGAAAATTCCAAAAGATGCTTCTTTTTCTCCAGCCAAAGTTTCTACTAATGCTTATATTAATTTCATCAGCTTTAAATTCTGTAACTTTCAGCAAACCTAATTCCTTAATCTCTTGCAATTTCTCTTCACCAGCTTTGTGAGGGGAAGGAGGTGTTTTTATCATCCTATTCTTATTGAAGTTTTGTTTATTCAGCCTAATGGATGATCTGGAGGAAGAAATTTCTGTGGTTGTCAAATCAACATATTTTGCCTCCGTTTGGAAGATAAAACGCATCAGAATCATTGCCACAATAAGGACAAGCCTTTTTTCCTGCTATGCTCCATCCAGACAACATGACATATGCCGAAAAATCACTAATTGTCCACATCAAAGCTGCTCTCAACATAAAATTTTGTTTCAGAGACACGTCATATGTCTTAACACCATATTCCCAAATATGCTGCAATTTAGATATCAATAGTTGTAAGAATACATCAATTTTATGCTTTGGATTTGTAAGCCCTGGCACAATCACTGTCAAGAACATATATGCCTCTTTCATACACATCCATGGAGGCAAATTATAAGGAGTAATATTGCTAGTCAGATTGACCAAAAGGTTGGAATCCATCCATCGACAATCCCAACCAAACATTTTGACTTTCAGCTACAAACTCATAATGGGTGGCATTGAAATGTTTCCATACTAATGCGTCTGATGGATGACTTAGTATTCCATCTTCCTGTTGGTGTTCATTATTCCATCTCATGTGAGATGTAGTAACATCAGAAGCATATAGTCTTTGAAGTCTCGAAGTTAGTGGGAAACAATACATCCTCTTCTTGGGTAGTAACTTTCCTTTCATAAAACGCTTTCTAGGCTTGAAACTAGATTGACCATAAAATTTGCACTCTTATAATTCCACAACATCACCCCAATACAATATACATCCCAATTTGCAACAATCAATCTTTTCAACATGCAAACTAAGACCCTAATAAGCTTCTTTATATTGTAAAAAATGTCAACCATTGTGAGATTAGGAGGTAATGATTCATTATACTATCCAAGAATTTTATCAAAACTACGATCAAAAATATGCCCCTCAGACTTCATGTTCAAGATACGAGCAATTGAAGACAATTGAGTCATTGTCTCACAATTTGGCCATAATTCTTGGTCAGCCGAGTGTAGTAAGTCAAAAAACTGTTTGGATTGTGGATTGGGTTCTTCTTCAAGATTTTCTATATTTTTTTGGAAGGTATAACTGATTTCATCATAAACCATTTGTATGTAAGAATTTTCATTTGCATCCACATTATTTTTTCTAAATCTAACCCCCCTTAAACTTATTTAAGCTCACTGATGATTATGCTTCATTACTCCTTAAGGTGCTATGAATCAACGGTTTCCCATGTCGTGTCCACTCAAAATAATTTGGGATAAACCCTTTTCTCAACAAATTTCCATTCTTTTCATCAATAGGAAGGAAATGAATGTGTATGACTTTTTACATGGACATATGATCTTTGGCCCCTCCATATATGCAGGTTGAGAACATGCATAATGAATAAAAGCTTCAACTCCCTCAAGAAACTCAGGATTAATGAAAACATCATGTGATAATTGTCTATACATCCAAGATCTATCAACATTACTCATTTCTGCAAAACTGTTAATTTAAAATGGTGATTCCACTGTTAGTATCCTTCATGTTCCCTAAAATTTACAGAATATCTTAACTTCACACATCCCCTAAGTATTAACCAATTGAATTAATTACCTATAATTGATTTCAAAACTATTGTACGTGGCATTGTTTACACCTGTGAATCAAGAAAACAAGTTCTCGCTGTGACTCCTAGGCAGGTGGAATTTTTCACCGATAAGCCTCACGGGAGCTGCATCACAGGTTTCTAGCCTATATACCATCCTAGGGGCTTATTATGGAACGAATTTAATTGTCTGTGAAACGTATTAATTCCTTCTATTAATGCTATGTTTGCGTTAATCACATCAAAGTTGAAGATTGAATCGATCGAATTAATCACCTACAATTATTCGTCCGAATTAATCACCTATAATTGATTTCAAACTCATTCCACTTAAGTTAAACACTTAGACTATTAAAGAAGAACATAAAAACTCATCAATGATAATAAGAATATTCTAAACAACATAAATTCAAGACCCCCCTTTGTATTCACCCAAAATCCAAAGGTATCATATATGTATTATTAAAGCAATACATATTATAAATATTAGTTGGACGAGTAACCTGAATAGATGGATAACTTCAAACTACAATGAAGACAGATGAGCGACACTCTTGAACACAATATAGGGCCTGCGAAAAAGAAAATGAAATATTTAATATAATACACTTGACTCTTTTATATATTTCAAATTCAGTAGAATCAAGATTGTGTTTATGTTCTTATATGTATATGTTCTTAATTAACATATTGTAATTAATTTTAATTAACTATATTCTAGCTAATTAATTAATTATATTATTTATTATTTATTATTAATTAATTAATTACAATATTTTAATTAATGATTGAATTATATTTTAATTGATTATATTTTAGTTAATTAATTATTAATAATATTTCAATTATTTATATTGTAATTAATTACAATATTTTAATTAATTAATTAATTATATTTTAATTAATTATATTATAATTAGTTAATTAATTACAATATTTTAATTAATGAACGAATTATATTTTAATTAATTATATTATAGTTAATTAATTATTAATATTATTTAAATTATTTATATTGTAATTAATTAAAGGAAAAACTCTATCTAATAAGCATACTTTAGCAAGAGCTAGTAGTATTGAAGAAGAAGACAGTTAGCACTATTGAGTCTTTGGAAAGTAATGATGAGTTAAGTCTTGTATAATACATTAAAATAAAGAGTTATAATGCCCAGATTTTCATTCAAATATCTTCTGAACAACTATATAATTTAACCGCTCATAAGATTTGCTAGTAGATGATTTTAAAAGATAAGACATTACATGAATTTTAATATTACCATTTATTGAAAAAAGATATAAGCTTATAGGTTATTACCAAGGCAAAAACTATTATCACAGGATAGGTGTATTGTATTTGTTTATTCAAAAAATGCACATTATGAACCCCTTTCCATACTTACTGTCCAAAAAAAATTAAAAAATCCTCACATGAGCATAATATCAAACACGTAATGATATTACTCCATTAGGCTTCCAAAATCCATCCTTTTCTATTGTATCGATTCAAACTCATCTCTATATTGTTCATTAGCAAATCCCTCTCATTACCCATTAACCAAAAATAGAAAACAATCTCACAAAGGCATAACATCAAACATGTAACAATATTACTTCAATAACCTTTAAAGATTCAACCTCTGTTTCCTGTATCAATTCAAACCCATCTCCATCTTCTTTCTCCGTATCTTCTTTATCATAAAACAAAATTGTATTTAATGTTCTTTGTCCTTTCCTGACCCTCTCTAGCTCTTTTAAGACTTTGATGACTAGTGTAGCACATTCCATATTATCAACCTTCATCTTTTTTTTCATTTCAATAATTATCATTAAGCAATAAAAACAAAAACCCATCTTAAAAACGAAGCAACAATCGTAAAAGGCAAAACAGAGATGGACATTGTTTACCTTCGGTAGTGACAGAGATGAGGACGCTGGGACATGTCGAGGACGGTGGTGCGATGACGACATGAGGTAGGACGACGAACGGCGAGGCTTCGGCAGGCACAGAGAATGGCGACAACAGAGAGAAGAAGAAATATCAGACGCGATGCAGATGGGGGAAGGGGAGGGGTTGCAGTAGTTTTAGGTTAAATGCAAAAGACGTCATTTGGCGTCGATTGGTGTTAAATTAAAAATGTTAAAGCTGAAGGGACGTTTAGATCTTAAACTTACCGACAAAAATTCCCGACGTAAAATATTCCGTCGGTAAACAAAAATAAACTGTCAAGAATTACCGCCTTCTTTACCATCGCTATGTTTCGTTAAAAATTTTTCCGGGATAAATATTTACCTACGGATAATTATTCCATTGCAAACTTAAACTTTTCCCGTTAGTGTTATTGACGGAATGTGTTTTTCGTCAGTAATTTTTTATCTTTATCGATAACAAATCAACTTACCATCACTATACTCCATCGGAAACTTTTCCAACATAAATATTTACCGACAGATAATTATTCCGTGGAAAATTAAAATTTTCCGTTAATATTACCGATGGATTGTGCTTGCCGTCAGTAATTTGCTATGATGTATTTTTATCGGTAATTTTTCATCGCTAATTACTAATTTTCCTACAATCTACTATCTGTCGCAAAATTTACCGAGATGATTTCCCTCCTTATTTACCGACAGAATTTACTACCACCGTTAAATGAATTTTTTCCCATCAATGTTGCTGATGGAAATTTATTTTTCGTCGATAATTTGCAATTGTTGCGTTTCCATCGGTAATTTTCCATTGCTATTTCTTACTTTTCTTGTAGTGGTCGTATATAAAGATAACGAACCTTTGAACGATCTATGTAATGAAAATGTTGAAATTTTATCTGTAGAGGATGAGGAGGGCCAATGATCTGAAGAATTGTCTGAGTTTGATTCAAATTCTTTAGAAAAATAAGATGATTTCGATTTACAATTAAGTGATGATAGCGATTAATTTGTGTTTGTAATTGAATATTATATTCAAATAATCAATTATTTCCTTTTCAATATATTGTATAAAATATTGAAATCAAATTGTAATATTTCTACAAAAATTAATCAAATATTAATTTCAGGTTGAAATATGGCACCAAAGAGAAGACAGGATATGATATGACCAAGAATCAGACCACGATTCAGAGGTACTTACTGTACAAGTGAAGCGTCCCATGGTGTAGTAGCTTGAGCTGAATCACCTCCTCCCCCTCCAACTACTACACTTGCAGATGAGGCATCACCTTCCATACCTATTGGTATACCATCTACCACCCCTACATCATCCACTACCCTTATATCAACAGAGATATCAGGGGTAAACAATGTGGATGAAGGAGGCGACCGACAGCCTGGAGCTGAGGGACTTGATGGAAGAACTTACATCATAATTTTCAATAATATGTAAGTGAAAATACATAAAACATTATATGTTTATAATTAAGTTATAGGTTTAAATTTTAAAAATGGTATAAATTTATTTATTTTTATATTAGGTTTTTTCCATTTGGATCGTGCTGAAGAAACATGACATTGAAATTTAAGGAGAAGATTGATCCTAAGGGTTATGTGTGGAAGAATATCTCTCAGGCGACAAAGGAATTTTACTATCACGAGTTTGAGGTACAACAAAAATTATTATTTTCTTTTTTAATTAACAGTTTTATACATTAATTAGATAAATATTATTACATCATAAGTATTTATCGAATGTTTTTCCTTTTTTTTCAGAAAGAATTTTTTTGAGATTCTCAATTTAACGCAATCATCTATAGAGTATGGGAGAGATGAGAACGTACACGTCATCGAGACTTTGTTGTTGCGAAACACAGGACCGGTGTACGACCGCCTTACATTTCTGAAGAAATATGGAGTTGTTGGTAGCAATATTGAACATCACCTGAGGCAATGTCCGTTTTAGAGCGTAATTCGGCCAACAGACGTGGAGGACCGAATACGGGAGGATCTATTACCTACCACGAGCATACAAAGAGACTTGTAAGTATCTACACTTTACATTAATATTCTCATTTCTTTTCTTTGTTATATTTCAATTGAATTTGATGTGTGAATTTTGGAATGAAAATATATTTCTTGTTGAGAATGATAATGTTATAAATGTCTAGTGCCATATATGGCTGTATTCTTGAGTTATTTTCTTTGTTCAAGAGGGGGTAGATATAATAAAAATAGAGGAAACTCTGCCGAAATCTTTATAAATTTTAGTACACTTATAACATTTTATTCTTATACAGGAAAAGTCTATGGGTATGAGGCCTACACCCCATCAGCTCTTTTTGCATACTCACACTAAGAAGCATGACGGTGTAACATTCGTCAACAACTATTGTAGAGAATTAAATGTACCTGAAATTTATGGTTTAATATTAGTGCTTAATAATTATCACTTACTAATATAAACATTGCCTTTTGATAGGACCAAATACAAGAAACCATTCAACCACAGTCTCGACAGTCTGAAGATGTTGATGAGACTGAAACTTATCTTCATGCAGTGGGTGGTAGGGATCGTCATGGGAGAATATTCGACTTAGGTTCATTTGTGAACTCTTTTCAAAACTTACTGATGGAAAAATCAAACCGTCGGTAAATTTACAGACAAAAAAAATTTATGTCGATAAATGTAACGACTGTCAACCGCAAAGCTAACTGATGGTATATTTAGTTGACCATTAGTAAATGTACCGACAGAAATTTTTTTCGTTGATAATTATTAGCGACGGCCGTTTCTACAATGCCTTTGTCTGTCGGAAAATTTCGTTGGTAATTTTACTTACCGACAGAATGTTTATGTTTTCCGTCAGTAATTTTTGTCACAAAACCAGATTTTGCTTATAGTGGATAATATATAAATACAATATGAATCTCATAATTATAATTTCATATACAATGTATAGTTATCTCGGGGACTATATCATTCATATATCTAAACATGTATAAGATAAATAATGCATTTAAATTATTTTGTCACTAAATTACAACCAATCAATTGAATATAAAGCATAAACTAACAAGATGCCCTTGATACCATACCTTCTCCGTAATTGCCTTGCCTTCTAGATTCCTAGACTCGTTACTAATCGAATCTTTGCCTCAGAAGTATGGAAGTATCAGAACAATCCCTTTAAGCCTAATACCAATAAATTTTTCCTGATCAAACTGTATGACAATCTGGTATGTAATATTATAGCCCAGCTCTGTCTCCAGCAAAAACAACTTCCTAAAATCAGTGTAAGCATTCAACCACTCCTCAAGGCCACTTAAATGATAGGTAATCTATTTAAGGGCAATCCAGAAATCATTGTAAGCCACTGGAAGTGGATGTTTTAGGGCCTATCTATACACTCGAATGCTACGACTACTACATTCACCGCCTTAACCATGGATTTGTGGTATTTATAGTAAGTACCAGAGAAGGGACTTTACATACAAAACCTCCACCATGAAAGTAAACTAGGACATGTATAGAGTAGGTACCAAGTAGATGATTTAGAAGTTACAGAGCAGGTATAGAAGATGTTAACGGTGGCTAACTTTTATATATTCAAGAATATAATATGCTTAGATTTAACATTTTTTGAAGGTCAATTGTTCTTTTTTTGTTTATATTTTTATTTTCAAATTTAGTAATTGTGTTTTGATTTTTTTCGGTTTTCGTACTTTATAAAATCAGAAAATATGATTTTTCTTTTCTATGTTATTGAATCCTTTAGGTTGATGATAGTGGCTTCCATTCTTGAGTGAGTGTATCTGCAAGACTGTTAGCAAGAGAAGGAATATATTGAATTTGAAATTGATATTGAGCTAATTCTAATTGCGACAGAATTAATCGGCCTTGATTATAATTAGTTTTGATATTATACTTGGTAAATCCACATAAATACTTGGAATCTGTCTGAATTAGAAAGTCAACTGGTAATAAGTCTACCTTCCATTTGCTTATTGTTTTTAGACATGCCAATGTTTCCTTTTCATGAATAGGATATTTCTTTTAAGTGGGATTGAACGTCCCATTGATATTTTTTTGTAATTAATTACCATTCTTTGTTTTCCTTTTCTTTGTTCAGAATGATTGTTGACATAGAATGCTGGGGCTGAATGTTTACTAGTACTTGGAGAAATTAATTGTTTTTGTAATAAGTCGGTACATTCATTAAAAAATTCGTCAACATCTTGTCTTATATAAGGGATATTATTTTTTATATTAATTTCCTGAGTAGGATCTTTTAAATTTATTTCAATTAGTTGATTATTTGTATTTTTGATTGGATCTAATGAATTTTCACTACAGATATTGTCTATTAATGTTTCAATTTCAGTTTGTAATGTTATATTATTGAGAAGATCAAATTGTAATTGATTTAGTTTTTCGGTTACCAAATGTAGAGTTCTATAATATGTCGTGCGATATATTAGGATTTTAAGAATAAACGATTTTTTATTTAAGCTTTTAATAAAAGGTGTTTTTAAAGTTATATAATGTAAGTATTGACAGCAGGGGTTATATAATTTTAGAAAATTAATTCCTTTTCATAAATAGGATATTTCCTTTTAGTGGGATTAAACGTCCTATTGATATGTTTACATAAAAGATATTTCCTTGAGTTGGGTGGTTTTGCCAAGAGGCAACTTGATCATCTACATAAAGTAAAAATTGATTTAACTAGATGCCAACATAAAGGATTAATTTTAAATAAAAAGAAAATTAAATTAGCTCAACAAAATATAGAATATTTAGGTATAGAATTTCATAATGAATTTCTTAAATTACAACCCAATCTTCTTAAAAAATTATATTGATTTTCTTCAAGCATGTTGGACTTATAGCGTTAGATATATTCTTCAAACTTATCTAGTTAATAAATATATACTTAATGACTAATGTCTATTTGTACTACCTGTTGTTTTATTCATTTATGTATTTTACATACTCAAAAGAAAATAAACCTTAGTAAAATTTGTATTAAAGAATTTATTCATACTTATAATTTGCTCCTTTCAATTAATGCTTCTGAATCTACTGAATAAACATTTCAAAATATTATCACTAATCATCAACTATTATATAATCAAGAACAAGAAGAAATAAAACAACTTTATCTTAGATTTCAAAGTCATTACCAAACTCATATAAATGAATAATAGAGCCAATCCATGTATTATTTGTACGAACATATCCACTGACGTTGAATACTTTAAAAGTATAGTATTACAATATAAAAATGAAAAAGAGTATTATGAAGAAAGATATAATTATTTACAATTCTTTATCACTAACAATGGTATACTACCTATTAAACAAAGATTAGAAGAAACAACCACTTTATATAATATTTACAATCAAGAATTAGACACCTTATATAATACCTTAGCAGAACATCACAGAATCTTTCATCCAAATGATAGAAGAAATTAGTCAAGAAAATATATTAGATCTAGACTCTTTAGATTTAACTGAATCTACTAGAACATTCCATATACATACCTTATTATCAAATGAAAAACAAAAACAGATAGCTAAAACTAATTTAAATCTTAAAGCAGGATAAGATATTAATTCTCACCTTTTTAAAAATATTATAAATCGAAAAACAATTTTTAAACACTGATTATAAATGCCTTCAATACAATTGAGGTTAAAATGGTTGATTAAATCCCATGAGACTTCATGCTTAGGTGGTTCATCAATGGGTGGATACATACCGTTGCTTACTCTTATTTGGATATAAGTGATCCGCAGAATTTGAATTGTAGAGTCCTTGAAATTGTTTTCTTTGGTAAATATTGGATAAGTGCTGAATATTTTAAGGAAGATTTCTCTGTCTTTGGCAAATCGATCCTTGTAATTTTTGACTACTTGAATAAAACCAACAGGAAATTCTACTAGGCTATGTAAATTGGTTAGGTAAATAATATCTATTAATCCACTTTGGAAGAATAGATAAGTGGTTAAAGGTTCTGCTTCAGGGAAAATGATTGCTTTTGGTCCATATCATCCTCTGTTCTGTGGACAATACTGGAATTGCTTCTGGGCTTCAGTCCATTCGTTTAATGCTTGAAAGCAATCATAGGACATGTATGGAGTTATTTTTTTAATTTCTTCTTTGAGAGCCTTGGTTGGTATAGCATTGATTCGATCCATATTAATGGGCTTTTCTAGTTGTTTCATTTTGGACTCACTTGAGGGTTTTTCTAAGATTTGTTTGTATTGGGGTTTTAATACTGGATTTTTGAATTCGGCAAAGGCTTTTTTGGCTTCAGTTTTGGTAGTATAAACTTTGTGGATAATGGATGGTTTTCTTATGATGTGTATAGAGGCTTTATGCCTTTCATCATAGAGGCCAACCATGGGCCTATTGAAGATGACATAGGTTTTGTTTTCTACATGGTCTTCTTCCTTTTGGGTTAAAATAGATGTAACAGGACTGGATTGGATAATAGAAGGAGTGACTATTTGAGTAATCTATTGTGGAGTAATAGGTTGAATTGGTAGGGTGGTTTGTGAAAATTTTTTTTCTAATAGTTGGATGGTAGATCGTAGCTAGTTAATTTCTTTAGTGAATGCTAAATCACTCCTCAAACTTAATTACTGAGGAACCAATTTAATAATGACTTTTACCTATCGAAGCCCAATAGATACCGAGTCTCTCCAACTTATCAAACAAATGGAAGCATAATTTTTGCACACCGCAGGGATATTTGAAGAATTATCTCAAGATTGGAAACATTCAATATGCAAGCAACTACAGAATTATCCAACACATCACTGTGCCCAGTGATCTTCATCATTAACTATCAAAGACGACAACAACTCGACCGACAAAGTCATTATTGAAGAATAAAGAAAACATCTTTTCATTTTTGTCGTGATGTAATTATTAAAGTTGATGGCCGACATATGACCAACCTACCTTTACTTTTCTTTTTACTTTTTCTTTTATCTTTACTTTTACTTTTACTTTTACCCCTACTTTACTTTACCAGCTGTCTAGTTTCAGCATTTTTTGTCCTTTCTTCTTTTCTTCTCTATATTATCACTTGAATGAAGGTAATATTTGGATTCAGTTGTTGATTTTGAGCTTTGTTCATTATATTGATATAAAGAAGATATTGTTGAGTCTGTTTCGTATTCAGATTCGATTGGTTCTAAATTGTATGTTAATGTAGAGTTCAGAATATTAACTTTTTCTTTAAATTTACTTTGATTTATTTTTGAACAGTTATTGGCATAATGACCTTCCTCTTTACATAACCAACATCTACATTGTTTTTTATTTTGAGGACAATATTTTTTTTAGGCTTTTCGTCTAAAAAATTTATAAGGTTTAGACAAAAAAGGTTTATTTTTTGTGAATATTTTTTCCATTTATAGTTTTTATATCGATTTTGTTTTCGTGGTTTTAAATACTATGGATAGGCATATCCGTACTGTTGTGGTACTTCAGAGTATTTTAAACAACATAATTGTAGATCTTTATGTCGTAATTTTTTTATGTAATTTTGCATCTAACATTTTAAATCATTGGTGTCCTTTTAAATTATTAATAATATATCGTTTTGTATTTTCATGTAATATTCTTAATTGCCAGAATCTTGATTTTGAGTCTAATGTTGTAAACCTAGAAAATTTAAATGATCAAATAATAGGAATCATGAATGGAAATTTAGCTTATGGAAAAATAAAATTTAATACCTGTCTAAAATTAGGAATCCTTCTACAATCACATAATCTTGATGAAACTATTACAATTGCATACAAATTTTATAGAGAAAATTTAATAATAAATAGTCAATATCCATTTTCTATTACTTATCACATTAGCTATGCATTAACAAATTCACATCTAGTATTGAATTTAAAAATACATAGAGAATATATATCGAAAAACTATTTACCGATGTAGCAAAAGTAGGTATTCATTTAAGGACAAGTTTAAGACAGTTACCAGCTATAAATTATCCAATAATAATAGATTCTTCTGCACCCAGATTATCTTTATCTGACAATAAAACATTAAAAGAAAAATACCACTAAGATTACATTCAGTAAGATTAGCAAGACCTATTAGATTTACTGAACTAGGAATTAAAATTATTGATGCTCAAACAGATATTGAACAAGACAAACCAGAAATAAAAATTAGTCAACAATTAATCGCAATTAAAAATCAACTTTATGAATTAATAGAACATCTTAAAACTACTATATGAGTATTACTAAACAAATGTTTGAGATATTAAAAAAACGAACTAATATTGAAAATTAATTAAAAGAATTAATAACTACAAATCAATTTTTAACAAATAATCAAAAATACATAAAATCATCTAAATAACTAATATTAATGAAATTATGGAAACTAAAAATCAATAACTTTTTAAAGTTTTAAATTCAATAAATGAAAAGTTAGATCAAATGATAAAAAGTTAGAAACAAAGCAGCAACACCACAAAGTGGTATCATAGCCATCTTCCCCGATAACTTTAATTAAACCATGGAAACTATAGACGAAACAACAATTAATGAAAATATTAGCATTGAAAATGATATTAACATTAGAAAATATTAATAAATATGAAACCATAAAACCAATCATCGATAATGAAGAAATTATTTATAGATATGAATATGATCAATAAATATATACAAATCAACAAAAACAAGATGATCAACCTAAAACTAGTCAAAGTGGAGAAAAACGTAAATGAGAAAATCAAAATAAATACCAGGGGTTTGTTTTAATCCAAAAGGTAATACATTTCATTGGTAATGTTTTTGCGGTGGACAGGTGAAGGCAGTTAATAGAAAATTATTTCCTAATATTAAAGGTAATCTTGATTCTTGCTGACAGATAGGTGGAATTCTATAAATGCCTTCAATACAATTAAGGTTGAAATGGTTGATTATTACAACCTAATTTTAATATTAAATAATTAAATATTTGGTGAAATTATCTTCTGTATAAATTCTTACAATTAATAAACAAAATATAAGAAAGTGAATATAACATCTTGTCACTTGAATTAAGATTAAAATGGTGTTTATTAGAGATTAACGAGAAAATAAGAAGCATAATTCACGCTTATGCATAATGTGACATACACACACACGATATTATTGATTTTTCACATATAGAAATAATTGTACATGCATTCATTGACATTTTTCAGGTATAATTGATTTTAAATGTGATTAAAATGTGAATTATGTGTTATTTGCGTTCAAAATTTATTTAGAGACCATTAGCATTATTTCAGAATTTTTGGTGAATTTGAGGTACATTTGGACTAGGAAAAA
>JANQBM010000005.1:41284340-41294926 GCA_025594535.1 Erythroxylum domingense | reverse complement strand
CACCCGATTGCTCTCTTTCCTGTGGGCAATTCTTCTATTGTCTAAGACCGTTTTGCTCTAAGGCATGCCTCTCCTTTGCCATCGCTTCTCTCCACCTCTTGTCCTTCACCGCTTCATGGTAATTTTTGGGTTCTGTATCAACTATAATGGCTGCCAGGAAATTTTTGTGTGCAGTAGAAAAAGAATTATATGTGACATAATTTGTAATGGGATAACATGTACCTGTCTTAGGAGAAACTTTTTGTAGTGTTTGAGCTATGTTGGGGTCTACTACCGTTATTGTAACAGTATGACATACATAATCTTCAAAGTGTGTTGGTATTCTCCTTTCACGCTTGCCTCTCCCTAACTTATTTATTTCTTTTTGTTACTGTTGAGGCTCCTCCTTTTGTTGCAGTTCACTTTCTTTATTATTCTCTATATCGCCTATATTGTCTTCAATATTGTCTCTCATTTGGTGCTCTTCCTCACCTGCATTATCCGAAACAATTTCTTCATTTTCGGTTAGTTCTTTTTGTATATTTTACCTCCAATCTCTTTTGCTTCTTCTTTGCCACATAGTTCATGTTTTCCTTCAACCTCACTAGACATTAAATTCCTTTAGTTCTTTCACATTGTTCACGTACTCCCTCATTTTCTCCTCTAATGAAAGGGAAAATCTCCTCATGAAAAACTAAATTTCTGGATGTGAACATCTCCCCATTCTCTAAATCATATACCTTCCAACCCTTTTTCCCATATGGTATCCCATCTTCGCACATCTTCTTGCCTGAGAACCAAACTTATCTTTTGGTTTTGCATTCTTGTGCACATAACACAAACAACCAAATAGCTTGAGATGTTTTAATTTGGGTTTTTCGCTAAACAATACTTCATATGGTGTTTTCCCTTTCAAGAGCACACTTGGTGTCTGGTTAATTAAATACGCTACTGTGAAAACACATTCCCCCCAATATTCAGTAGGTATCCCTGCCTAAAACTTCAATGCTCTAGCTACTTCTAGTATATGTTTGTGTTTTCTCTCTACCCGTCCATTTTTTTACGACGTGTCCACCATACTTGTTTCATGTATTATTCTACGCTCCTTGTAATAACTATTCATCAATGTGCAACAAAATTCTTTCCCATTGTCACTTCTAATTCTCCTAATATTCTTATCAAATTGTGTCTTTATCAGTATGTAAAAATTCTGGAGTAACTTTCCTGCCTCCCTTTTTTCTTTTATCAAATATATCCAAACCCCTCGACTACAATCATCCACTATGGTAAGAAAGTAATGTACTCCATACAAGTTATCAGCTCTATATGATCCCCATATGTCGAAATGCGCTAAATCAAAACAATTTTTTGCCATCTTACTGCTTTTAGAAATTTTCAAACGACAATGCTTTGCTCTATGGCATGCATCACAAACCATGATATCCTTATTCCAACCTAAATCACTACCAACTAAGGATGACAAAAAATTAGAAATCTGACTCGAAGGGTGTCCCATTCTTCTATGCCACAACTCTCCTTTCATTGAGCTTGTCACCTTTAGTGCCTTTGCTCCTTTCCTCATCCTTAAGTAGTAGACCCCACCTTCTAGCTCACCCACTCCAATCAGGTTATTTGTAGACCGGTCTTGTATTGCACACAAATTAGGAGAAAAAGTCACAATACAATTCAATTCATGCATCAATTGTCTAACTAAAATCAAGTTGCATATGAGAGAAGGAACAAATAAAACATCCTGCAAAATTATATTTTCCCCAACTCTCACCTTTCCATGCTTTGTTGCTATGATTTATGCACCATTCGGTAGTCCAACTGTCACTGGACCCTTTTCATGCATGTTTGTGAGTAATTTCATGCATCCCGTGACATGATGCGATGCTCCCGTGTCGAGAAGTTATCGCCCCTCTGTGAATAAATCTCTAGTATTACCTGTTAGTTTCTCTTGTCTGCTTGGAGATTGTTCTATCAAGGCCAAAATTTGCTGCACTTGATCTGGTGTGAATCCAATTCCTTAGATTGCTTCCCCCCTCCTTTTGTGACCCTTGTTTGTTGTCCATTACCAATATTTATCACTGCAGCTACTGCGTTCATGCTTATTCCTCCTCGACCATTTCCTCGTCCATAGCCTCTCCTTTTTCCTTTACCTCATCCTATCCCTCGACTACCCCAATTAAGTGGATAGCCATTGATCTGAAAATAGTCACTCACATCATGTCCATACTTGCCACAGTGCGTGCAAGTCGATTTATTTTCTTCCCATTGCTATTGATTTCTGTCTTGACCCTTGCTATATACAGCAAATGCTGCTGCATCACTTTTTTCTTCTCTTCCTCTTATTACACTTTTATGCTTTTCTTCTTATATTACCATGGCATAGGATCTTCCAATCGACGGTAAATGATCCATCGCAAGAATCTGAGATCTTATTGTCCCAAATAACTCATCATTTAGCCCTATCAAAAACCGGTGGACTCTCTCCTTCTCCCTCTCTTTTACAAACTCTACGACTGCTCCACATGTACAATTAGGAACTTTAGAATAACTCCAAAGTTCGTCCCACATGGCCTTAAGCCTAGAATAATATCCCATTACATTCTTTTCTCGTTGTTTGAGAGAAGCTAATTCACTTTTCAATTGGTAAATGCATGGTGCATTTCCAATCAAGAAATGTTCCCTCAAGTCATCCCACAGCGCTTCGCACTTTATACATAAGTTATGCTTGGATGTAATTTCAATCACGTTAAACAACCATGAAATCAACATCGAGTTGCACATATCCCACACTTGTGCTTCTAGTGTTCCCTCTTCTCTCGATCTCTTTACAGTTCCATTGATGAAGCCAAGTTTATTTTTTACTCGCAACGCATTTTACACCGCATTCTCCCATATCTCATAGGTCTCTCCATTGAAAATACACGAAGTAATTGATGCCCTAGGGCTATCCGAAGGGTGTAAATATAGCGGGGATGTCACTAGAATTCCTCTTTATGGCTTGCTTGTTTCTGTTTCCATCTTCTTCTCTTGCCTGAGTAATGTATTTTTGGGTTAGGATCAATCTGTTTCGATAGTCCCTTAAACTTACTCTGATACCATGCTAAAATGGTGAGAATGATGTTAAGAGTGTTATTTAACACATAATCATTTACAGAGAAGCACACTTATATACAAAGAACTGATCCCAAAAATATTGTTGAAGATCACTCTTTACCAACAGCTCTCCTATAATTATGCCTACCTTTCCTAAACTGATTCTGCTGAATATGTACAGTAAATATTATCTTTACCGACCATATCTCTACAAATACATCCACCATAGTTGACGACTCTGGAAACTTCTAACTAAATCACATATCAACAATGAGACCCACAAAACATCGGCTAACCATCAGTCGTGCAATGAACAACACAACCAACGAGGGTTTCACAAATAGCCAGACTACAGTTAGGAAACCATCTTCTACCACCTCTAACCAGTGCATAACAACCAAGAACTTCTATCACAACAGAAGAAACAACACAAGACTAACTACTTTAAGGACATGAATGGTTTGCTAAATAGGTTTCTAAAACTTTCTTATTATTTTGTTAGATGGTCGAGGTTGAGCCTAGTTAGTTAAGAAACACATATTTATTTAAATAGTAGATTACGGCTTATAACTTTAATATTTAGATCAAATCTAATTGGGTGGCTTGTATACAAGGTTCATAAATTCTGGGTGTCTAATATATATTCAGATTCAAGTTTGTGTTTGAGAGGGTTTCAATCTAAACTTTTCAAATTTCTAGAATTATTTAGTTCTATTTTGGTGCTTTTCATAGAGAATTAGGGTTTTGTGATTTTTTGCATAATCAATTTCATAATTATTCCATAATAATAAAACAATTTTGATCAAATTATTAATGTAAAGATGACTTTGATACCACTATTAAAAATTCAGGGCAGGATTAGTAGAAGGGAAATATAATTTTTCTTTAGATTTTTTGAAAATTAAGATCATGTTGAATTTTATAACATGATTGATACAGAAACATAATAAAATATAGACATAAATCATACCTTATTATATAACTTGAACATTTTTCTTGACATTTCCTTCCAATCCTTTTTAAAATTGGTTCATCACAATCACTATTATTATACACTTGTTTAACTTTTGATAAAATAATGAACGGTAGCTCCTTTACGTCTTATGCCTTTTGATAAAATAAGATTTAAACCTTTTAGTAAATTTATCTAAACCTTTACAACGGTCAACGGAGTCTTCTTCTGTTCTTCACCGGAGCCCCTTTATAAGCAAGGCATAGCAGTTCAAAGTTTAACCATGCAACTGCATATGTTATTAATAACCTCGCGAATGGATTAGCATTTTAAGTCTAATGACCTTTGTGTTCTTTTTTTAAGTGCAAGTTAAATTGCCTACAATCTCTGCCCCTTTAGTCCATTTCCAAATCTGATCCTTCTAAGGTTGGGATTTGGAAGCAGAGATACTTGGCACTTTACGGGGAAGGAAGTTGAAGCACGTATTTCTACTGGAACATAAATGTACTAGAGCAACGACGGGGAAGGGAAGCAAAGGAAGCAGAGAAACCCAAATTTATAAACAACTGATTGATTGTAAGACATAAACTAACGTGCAGGTAGTGTTTAAGTTGTTCCCAAGGTTTGTATTTTGCATGCACGAAGGTTTAGTAATACCAGAGAAGTTCCTCTGAATCCATCCCCAGTTAAGAGCAGAATAGGTAATTTGGCTATTTATCTGTACTCTTGTATAATTTGGATCATAAAAATTTACAGTAACTCTAACTAATTTGGGATGGAAGGGACCAAGCTCTAATTAATGTTTGCTTATTCACAGGTATTTCATGTATTTTATATAGTTATACCTTTTATTGATCTATTATTGACCTTGTTCTTGACTTGGAAGATGCTTTCAATTGAAGTAATGATATGCCCTTAGCTAAGGGTTATGAACTAATTACATTAGTCTACCTTGCAGTTGGAGCAAGGTTAAGTTCACGGCTTTGGCATGATTTCTGGTTCTGTGAACAGAGCATCCCTAGTAATGTAAGTAATCTGTCTATTTTCACTCCGGATAGCTCCTGGAATATGATGATAAGTTGACTATAACCATGGAATTTCTTACCTTTTATCATTTAGTTGTCTCAAGGGGCATCCGTGAGAGGCTTTGCGTTGCATACACTTCAGACGCCCCCTTCTGTTTTAATATTTTTTTTTTTACTGTAAACAGCATCCTGTTCTTTTTACTACTTATATTTCTGTAAGTCGCACTGTTTATGAAATTGATAGTTATATTCTTATAAAGGCAATAGTTAATTAAGGCTGATCCAACCGAACCATGTACATCATTGTACAGCAGAAGTATGCATCTAACTCTCACCTTAGGCCGATAATATCAAAAGGAGGTATCAATATTGCAGTAGCAATTGCCATAATCACCTAGTGAACGATAACGGCAAATGATTGTTAATACGGCATCTTAAGGCTTTGGTTCCCAGTCATAGATTTTGCATCATAAAACTTCTGGAAACCAGTTGGATGGTTAATAGATAACAAGAGGATAAGAATATGTAGTCTCATCTAAAACCCGGGCGTAAAGACGCTCGTAAGTTGTCTTTACTACGATCAAAAAAAGAGAGCACTTGGTTTTCCCAATACCAAACATCCATTTCTCAAATTCCAAGATCTTTCTAACAACACTATACTTCAAACAAAATCTTTTCCGTAGGTCCCTGAAACTAGGCAAATAAATGCAAGCTCGTTTCTATCCCTTTCACTTGGCAGCCAAAACCTATCATAAAATCAACATCTACCAATTCAGATAACCGTGTGAAAACAACACCTCGCACACTGTACGTAACCAATGGCACTGACAGTTATGCATTTCTCTTTTATGTAGTCTGGAAAGTAATTTACTGCGAGTACAAAGAAACAGGGCTGATATTGGATGATTTGACAGCAAATAGATCAACGGAATGGAATCACTAGAAATAGTGAACTTAAGCAACAAAAAGGGCAATATCAAAACTGTATATAAATGAGAATTTTGCTGGCACATGATTAGGCTATTTCAAATTTGAAAAGCTCCTCAGTCATAGCAACCAAGGCTTAACAAAAAAGTTTCACATATAAAGAGATACCTGAGATTCTTAATCACAAAATTGTCTCACATATTGCAATAATTGCATGAGTCCCTGGGAGGTGACTGACAGAAGAAACTATAAAGAATCTAGGACCTTTTTCTTTTGGTAAAAAAGCTATAAAGAATCTAGGACTTTTTTCTCTTGGTAAAAAAGATCTAAAACCTTGAAAAATGCGAAGGAAACTTGATGGTACAGTATAACCATTTCACGTTGCAAACCAGATGCTTAAATAGCCTAGAGCAATTGTGTTTATCAGAACTATGCCACAGTTAATAACTTCATGGCCATATTGATAGGTATTGTATCCTTCAGTTTATTTCTGAAGCCACTAGCCTCAGCAGCATCATATTAGAGTTCAATCAAGAGGGTGCTGCAAACATTTACTGCAACAGCCCAGCCCAGAATAATTTCAAAATGATATTATAAACAGCAGTATAGTATATGCAGGGATCCTCTGAAGTAAATTACCAGAATGATTGAATTATCTCATGAACAACAGCACTAAAATGAAAAAAATTATCATGTGGTCATAACAGGTAACTTTAATTAACATCTCTATCGTGAACACATGAATCTCACCAAACATGAAAAGGAATGGTTAAGTATATGGAAGATAGGCAGACATGAAACCTTAGTTCTATATTCTACTAGGAAGGTCACAGTAATAAAACTTAGGGTGACAAATTCTATCTATGCATCTCTAAGTTGAAATGCCTCTTTTCTTTTCTTCTTGCTGGATTGCTATAGTAGATCCCAACATAAGTTAGGATGCAAATGTTTTTTTCATTAAGCAGCATCACTCATCTAATTTCCCTTTAAAAATTTTAAATGTAAAATTACCTACAGAAATATTTTATAGTGCAATATGCTACTTTTGACAGACTTGCATAGTGTGTGCACATATCCTTTTACTGCATATCAAAACAAATAACAAGTAAACAAATATATCAAACAACAGGAAAAATCATCACAAGTAACAGATGATTTCAATCAGAGAAGTATAAACATCTTCAGAAACAAGTTGATGCACTGTTAAACCATTGAATGGTGGAACAAAAAGAGAAGATACGTTGATGTGGAAGCCAAAGCCACAATGAGACAAGCTCTGACATACCTTTATAAATTGTTAGCGTAGGACTACTGGGACTCAAACAAGAACCTCATAACACCTATTCAAGAACTATAGGCTACACGATAGAGCACCTAGCACCCATTGCTACAAACAATCCCTGAATTAGCCAGTCAGTCAATGATTACTTTACAACAGAGTGAGTTCTTGTGGGTTTTCCATAGCTTGTTTGAGTATATATTCTGCCCTTCTCTTTCTGTCGTCTCTCTCCTCATCCCTTCCTAACCAGCGTCTCATCCTCCCTTCACCCTTTTTAGAAAGCCTCAAATCCAAAGATTCGCCTAACATCTTCTTTCTAGCTTTGAGCCTAAAGTTTATGGTGAACCTCTTCTCTGGTAGCATTCTTCTTTCACTATCTCCATCATCACCAAGTCTGCTTTCTTTCAATGCTTCAATAGCTGGTGCAAACGCGTCCATGACAGAAACATGATCTTTCAACTTGTCTGGCAAAACAACTGCAGAAACATCCATCTCTTCGGATTTGGATGGCACAGCAACAGAAGCATTACTCTCAGCTACTCCTAATTCCCTATCCTCGTCATTCCTATCCGCAGAGGTGGAAGCCTCAATGGAACCATTAGCGAGCAACCTCTGTTGCAAACCCAACAAAGCCCTCTCTGCCTTCCTCCGTTGCCTGGCTTGTTCAATCTTTTCGGCACGAGGATCAGAGACCCTCTCATTCCACATAGGTGTATGCAAGTAAGTATGAGGATCCGGCAACGCGGGCAACCAAGGGGGGATATGTTTCCCAGGTGTGGCCTCACCCATTTTCACAAAACTAGGAATTAACCTCGCATCTCTACTTACCGGGAACCTAGGAACTGGTTGTGCAAAGGGAATCTCTTCACTAGAACCCACAAATTCAATCATCTGTCTAACTGTTCCGAAACTAACAAGACAATTAACAGAACTTGATGTGTCTGCAAACCCCCCTGAAATGCTTAAGTCTTCCAAACATCTAACTATATCAAAAACATTACATTGGGTTCTACCTGATAAATTCGAGTAGAATCTTGCACTCCTGCCTAAGTCACGGAGGTATCGGATTGTAATCTCCGTGAGCGAATCCAAAGCCGATTCTTTAAAACCTTGAAACCCCAAACCCAAACAAATCTGCGCGACTGCAACTCTCGCCACTGCGCGGCCAAACTCATCTGCTTTGGGTCTTCCCGATGTATTCCTTGCACCTCCATTTCTCATATTTCAACCCACATGTCAAAATTAGAGCTTTTCTAAAATTCCCTGATATTTAACATCAAATAATCATCCAAAATTTGAATCTTTCCTCGTTTTCCCTTCCCAATTTTCTCCGCAAACAAACGGTCCAACAAAGATGGGATCCTAAGTTTAGCACGCAGAAATTAACTCAACATAGCAAAAATGGCCCCCCAACCAAATTGGAGTTGGATGAAGCAGAAATGGAGACTGAAAGTAAAGAACTTGTAGTAGAGAAACAATTGCAAAGCAATGATGAAATAAAATGAAGGCAAAATTCTAGGGTTTTTATTGATCCGAAGGACCAAACTTCAGGGTTTTGGTTCTTTTGGATGTGAATTTTGGAGGGAAAATTGAGGATTGAAAACCCCTAAAGTGAGAGATCGAGAGAGAACAGACGGAAGCTGCGTACTCAAAACGAAAAATCGAGTCTTTTATTTATAGAGAGCTCTCCCACAACAGCTTAAGACTTGTAATTCTATTGTCTCGTCGCTCGAGTAAACAATTTGAACTACTCGGGGACAATTGGGGTCGGGCTTCAAACTTTTGGATGGACCAGGTTTGGGCCTGTCCCTATGGGAGACTTAAGTATATCAGGAGGAAAGATAAGGTCTTGTGTCTATCTCGTATGGGTCTATACCGTAAGTGAACTAAGAAGCGATAAGAGAGAGAGAGGGAGTGAGGAGACTAGAAAGAGCGATATGGAAAAGTACTTTGGAAACGCTTACAGGGGTGACCCGGGAGTTCCTCATGCGGACCCTGAACGGTTTTGGAACATATGGATCGGGTCAGGTGCTTTCTCTGTGCTCACCTGGTTCGACCCTTACATGTGGCACCTTACCAATCAGTTCAAGTATGCTTTCAGTTTCTATAATCTTAACTCTTCTTCTGCTCGATATAGGGATTGTTGGCTCTTGCAAGATAAATTTAATTCATGGGGTTGAAGACTAAAATTTTTTTAAAGTTAAATTTTCCTTATCAATTTGATTATGGTCATTGCCTTTGGCTTTTTGTTCAATATTAAACGATTATGCTTTGAATGATGTGATGTTGGTATTGGATATTGAGCTTGTTTTTTGAGGAAGATAAAGATAATGAGATTCGCGGTCTTTTTTGCACCAAATTAGAAATAGGATTGCATGGAACCCAGATAGTACTGGATTTTAATCGAAATGATGGGCGTTTACGTTTTAGTTTCTGTTTGCTCCCAATGTTCTGATTGAAATTTATCTATCCAAATCCTAAGACTGGATTGCTCGTATGGGAAAAATATGAGAGTGGACATTAGTTTTCTTAGTTCACTTGATGTTTGGATGGCTAGTAGTTTAGGCACTATTTCTCTGATTATTCAATGTCTTAAAATCTTTACCACTTTCGCCTATCACCATTTCAACTGTTTTCAGAAAGGTGTGGTAATCATTGCTTTGTTCCTGCTCTAAATTGGTTCATAGTTCATAGACATTTTGCAGTGAAATCTAAGTGATTAAATGGGTATGCATGAGCTGTGTTCCATGTTCTTTATGAGATTGGGTGGTTTATTATTTAACTTTTCTTCCTTACTACCTTAAAGGGGAAACATTGTCTTCGTGATGCTCTCACGTCTGGATTTCAGTGGTTGAACCCTAGGCGTTTGCAAGCTTTTTGTGTTGCAAGAATTGTGGGTATTGTTGGTTGATGAGGTTAAAATTGTGATTATTTTGTTTTTTTATGCTGCATTACAATAGAAAATTATCCTTGCTTGTATGTTTCAATGATTTGCTTGGCTGATTGCTTACAATCACAATATTTCTTACATTTTGATATGCTTCAATCTGCAGCTGGCATGACAAGGCTTTTTTATTTGAGCAGTACCATTGGAAGAAAGCAATGAAAAAGGGACAACCATATAATTTCAAGGTATGGGTTTGATTAACTTCTAACATTCTGCAAGCTTGATGTTTTACTTTTTCATTGTTGTACCACTTCGTAGTTACAGTAAACTGTTTGATTTGCATTCAATACTAAACTCGTCTGGGTCTCAATTTGTTGCAGTGGAATGAGTACATGGACAGAGACCACCGGGACTCGTATTACTATAACTGGC
>JANQBM010000005.1:41252079-41262337 GCA_025594535.1 Erythroxylum domingense | reverse complement strand
ATTGGCAACCTTCCAAATGATCTAATTCAAATTTATTTCATTTCATGGGTTGAAGTGAAACATAAATAAAAGATTTTAATTTAAGGCTATGTTTTGTTGGAGCATTAATGAAAAGGAATGAAATATGATATTATTTCATCGTTTGAGTTGAAGGTTTATAATAGAATAAAATGAAAGGGAAGAGTTTCATATTACATCTCATTTCATCCTAAACAGTAAAAATGATAAACTTTCGATTTGAGAGTTTATGATGGAATGTAAAATGATAAATAATATTTCAATATATTTTATTATAAATTCTTCTTTCAAACAATATTTTACTATATTAAATTATAAACTCTTAAATCTCTGTCAAATAATAATTTTCTAATATTACAATCATTTATATTTAATTTCATTATAAACTATTTTGTTCCATTAAAAACTTTAACTAAAGTTGAAAAGGTGACGGGCTATAGGTCTTTTTGGAAATCACTAAATTCAAGGACTATTTCATAAATTTAAAAAATTACTTGAAACGGTATCCGGTATTAATCGGTAACCGATACAGTACCGTGCTAGAACTCAATCCGATACTAAATTCGATATGGTATTCACAATATTGGTCATGCCGCAACAGTCCTTTAGTGGGTTTGGACCACATATAGTCAGGTGCGTTACTTGTGCTTACTTCATTTAAAATTTAAATTTTATAATTAAATTAATGAATATATAATATTAACTTATAAGTAACAAATACATTATTTAATTATTAAACGATTCTGTGTGTGTGAAAAATGTTTGCTTCAGCCATTGTGTTTCACGGCAAGAGGCAAGTGGGATCGCATGTACACGTCGTGAATGACATGAAACGACTGAGACGTAAATTAGTATTTTGGGCAACAAATAAAAGTAAATATTCGAAAAGAAGCGACCAGAGAGCGCGCAAGTTCAAAAGATCCAACAATGATCCACGTACTGAATGACGTGGAAGGGCCCACACATCAGAAAACGAAATTGACTCTTTAGCTACCTTTCACGTTTGGTGGCTAACTGCATCTTCCTAATTCCTTCATATCCATTTTAAATTTTATATATTACTGTTGATTTATTATATGATGGAATCTGCCGAAACTCAACGATAGGTCGGTCATATTACCATCCATCATCATGATCATGACCATGCCATGTCCTTCATCATGGTTATACATAATCATTACATCATATGATGTGCTTTTGTTTGGGAGTCACAGTCATAGCTGAGTCAGAAGTTGAGGGCTATTGGTGACTCACCAGTCCCACTCCTCCTTCAAATCTTTCGTCTGTCATTATGATGCCCGACTAATACCGTGGCTTATTAAATTTCGTTATCTTCTTACATTTATATATAGCGTTCCACTCTACTGTTATATGAACATAGTAAAATAAAATATTATTTACGCGTATTAAAGAAAACATTATCTTATAAAATATTATTAATCTTTAAAAAAATGAAATTTTTAACATAAAATTATGGTAAATAGGGACAAATCAATCACGTCTCACCTGAATTAGCAGCTTAATAGTTCAATTAAGTTGCTGACACCTGCATCGTTTTTCTGTATTTAGATGAAAAGATTTCCAAAAGGAAGCATTAATTGCAATCGAATGTCCTTTTTATGTAATAAAAGTGATATTTCGTTACTCGTTACGATTGGTTGATTATCTGAATATAATGGAACGCTATGAATCATCAACATTAAAAGCTTATCCTGCCCTTTTTGTCTCACCTAATTTGTTAGGTCTCTCCGTACCTCATATTAATTAAGCTTGTGGGTTAATACGTAAGACTAGCATTATGATCCCTTCCTGTGCCTGCTTTCTAGTTCCAATCCTTGTAATTTTTAGCCAACAGAATAGAATCGGTAGAATTAGGTGCCAATTTTTGGATTGAAGTAGTGTGACTGTGACCTCATTTTTCTAGAAATCCCAACAGAAGTGGCATGCTTGGTGTTTCATTTTTAATTAGCCTTAATTACACCCTAATCGTCTCACCATGCCACTCGTGAGCCATGACATAGGCACTGACATGGAGTCCAATACTAATGGTTCCACAAAGTCTATCCTCATTTTGGAGTGCCTGGAAATTAAGGGAACAGCACGGCTACCCGTTCGTGCTGAGAACTAGTTGTTAGACAACGCCTGAACTGATATGGACAGGTTAGCTGGTGTTTCTCCTGTTCATACAAAGAAAACTGGAGAAGTACATGATGGCGAAGAATAATCTACTGGCATTCGTTGTTAAATTAGTCTTCAAAGCATGTGGTAGACCGTAGATGGCATCAACAAACTTATCCCTAAAATGGTGGCTCAGTTAATGAAGAGAGAGTTCATAATAATTTTCTTATACTAAAAATTATTAAATTAAATTAGAAATTTTACTTAACGTTTGTTAGACAAAAGACTTTTATTTTTCAATCTTAACTTAGGTTTGTTTGACATTCTTTATTAATTTGACCTATAAGATATTAATTGGATTGTATGATGGTAGCTAACTAATATTCAAAAAGTTATTTTAAATAATGTTCTAGATGTTATTGAATCATATCTTCAATAGATATGTATTTTGAGAAGATGTGCAGTAGATTACGTTGATGTGAGAGAACTCTATCTTGACGAGCGGTTTGGTTGATTATAGTTATTTTTGGACTGAAAGACAATTTGTGAAATTACCAGTGTGGGTGTTACTTTGATATTCCTTTGTTTTGTTGGCTGCATAATTTTTGAAATTTTGGGGCTGTAAAATTTTAGCTTTGTGAGAGTCACGTAGATGGAGAGATCAATGTGCTAATTTTATGTTGTTGAAAACTTCATCTTGGTGCTGCGATGTTTATTGATTTCTTGGTGTATGAATCACGACTGGGGTGTTCTGTGACTTGCGTGTGTCCTCTGTTGAAGGTTGGTTACAAGCTGTGCAGTTGATGTGGTGAAGGCTGTGAGAGTATTGTTTGTCGTGGGTGTGTGGTTCACCATCGTGTGGCTTTTACTAGCCCTTATGTGAAGGTTTATTTGCTGGACATGTAATGTGTGACATGCTCCTGTTGTAGTCGCAACTTGATTATGAATTTTGAGTGATATGCCCATTATTGTTGCGACGACTTCTAAATTTATTTAAGTAAAGTTAAACTTTTCAGAAAGTTGTTCTCTTTTATCTCAAGTGTTTTATTGTTCTGTTCTTAGTTGATTGATCACTTAAGTTATTTTTATTAATTATCTTTTAATTAATAGTTGTTTAGAAAAATTCTCTGACAAGGTTAATACTAGTCGGTCGTATTATTAGGTGTGAAATTCTTTTACAGGTAGTAAGGACGAGAGATAGTGTCAAGAGTTAAGTGGTGTCGGCTTAGTAGAGCCTTGTATAAAACTATTGTCGTTAGTAAAAGAATTAAACTAGGTGAGAGCCCTGCAGATATAAACAAGGAGTGTCGAACTGTATTACCAAATTTCTGGTGTTATTTGTTATTTCGCTTTTGATTGTTTTTGTTTTTGTCTGTGTTAGAGACGAACACAGTAAAATTGTAAAGTTTGCGATCTGCTTCCATTTTCATTTCTAATTTTTTGTTTTTGTTTTAAAATTAATAAAAAAAATTGTTTAAGTTTTTTATTTCTTCCAATATTCAAAAATTATAAAAATAATAAAATTGCTTTTTTGTTTTTTAATCTAATTTACTATTAACTAAATATATATTATTTAATTATTTAATATATTAATTATTAAAAAACTAGGAATAACTTAATATAATATTATATGTTAAATTAACTAAAATTAATTATTAATATGAATTATGACTAATTTCATTTCATTTAATAATTTTATTTAATTAAATTAAATAAATTTAATTTAATAATAATTATTAAATATAATTAAATTTAAAATATCTTCAAAATATATAAATTTCAAATAAAATTTAATTTAATACTTAAAATATATTTAAAATAAATATCAAAATTATAAATAAAAATTGATTTTAAATTATTTATTTGATAGGATAAAAATTTATTAATAAGAGATTAAAAAATTTACCTAATTATAATAACATATTATTAGGTTTTATCTAATTTGTAATTATTATCAGTAATAAAAATATAATTTCATTAACATTATCTTTTTTTATTTAAAAGAAAATCATAAAACAAAAATTAAAAATTACATCATAAAAAGAAGTAGAACCAAAAGTCCCCCGATAAAATTAATGATGTGATTTACAAGTACATTCTATGTTATTAAAAATCTAATAAATTACTTTTATATTAACAAAACATTAACATTGTTATTTAAATTAAGTCTCTGCATGAACAAAGAAAGAATATAATTTACTTATTCAAAACAAACCTTCCAAACAAAGGTCATAGCAAATTGAAGCATACTAAAGGTTAAAATTAATGCACCTATCTTAAAAATTAGAATTCGAAACAATTGCGGTATCAGTTGTAATTGCAAAATTGGATTTTAAATATTCTAAAAGATAGAACTTCATCATTAACACTCATTTGAAGGCCGCTAAAGTGCGATTAACACTATATATACTTGAATCTGAACGCTTGGTATCGAGGTCCAGACGAGCTGAGGTTCCAAAGGTTTCTTAACTGTGGAACTTACGACGATCTTGTAGGGGTGAAATCATCAAAGCTCCAGCACACAACGGGTGTCTAGTCTACGCATTGTTAAACTTAGGGAATCGAGCAGGATTATTTGGAAAGGTAATAGTATCCAAACACAAGTTCAACAAGGCATAGTTTTTGGTATAAATTTCCATTCTTTAGGCCATCCTTTTCAATCCCCAATCGCAATCAAGTCCTTTAACGAGGTCGCTACTGAACAAAATCGGATTGTTGACGCAAGCAAATGCGTATATGCCCTTCCTCCTATCTGGATCTAATCCTCTTCTTCGCAATGATTGGATGTTTCTTACTTTCATTGGCTTGTTTGGATTATTAGCCACACGCATGCGTAATCCATATGTCAATTTGCCCTAATACTGTTATTAAGTTAACTTAAACTGTTAATAGTGAGTAGCTAATGAGAAAGAACCCAACAACGATCCCTTAATTTAGTTTGTTTTAGTTTATTAAATAATTAATTCCTAATACATTTGAGAATTTATTTAATAAATATTGAAATAAAAATCATGTTGATTTACTCTTTTTTCCTCTTCACTTTTTTTTCCATTCAGTCGTCACACAAACAGAGTTTAGCTTTCTGAGAAAAGAGAGTTCATCTTTATCATGAATACACTCCTCTATTCAACTTTCACCTCTTCTTACTTTTTATTAATTAATTCTGATGGTTCTATTTTTCACACCTGAAGGCTGAAACTGAGCTTCATTTTTAAGGTGGAATTGTATATTTTTGGTTTTCCCACCAAACTATGGGCTAGTCAAGAGTCAATGGCTAACTTAGCCTAGGTTGGCTGAGCCGTGTAAACGGATTCAGGAATCCGAGACTTGCACGCTTCAGGCACAAGTCGAGGGATTTTATTAAATCCACATATTTATATATTATATTTACTTTTTTTATTGAGATAACGATGTGTCTATTTGTTTTTTAATTATTATTTTTCTGTGTAATTAATAACGCAAAGGGTCAATTAAGGGGGTCTGTGGGGTTTCTTAGGAAGGAAAAAGGATTTGTAAATTAGTCAAGAGAAGAATGTGGAATTGAACACAACTTAATGCATTCAATTTGTAGATTGGAATGGACTTTTTGAAGATTGAATGAATGAATGAATGAATGGTCCTGGTCCTGGGAAACATTTTTATTTTACACAAAGATTGATCATGTAATTTAAATTCAGTAATCAATTTTTGCAAGCATGGCGGTTATGAAAAGATGCTTTTCTTTTTTTTGTTGTTTTTAGGTAATTCCATGATCCATCTTTCAGCTAACAGCAACCTACTGGAATGTGCCTTGTCTCTCTTTTCTAAAAAATAAAATAATTAATAAATAGAAGTGAGAATGGAAATTGAAAATTGGAAATTTGGGTTTCTGGACCATTGAGATTATATCTGATCTTGACGGAGAAAAGACACACGAACTACTTCTTTATTTTCCAACCGCAAATGGTAATTATGGTTGGTTCCGTCGTTTTCAAACTCCACCCGAAAGACACAGAAGTTCCAATTGGATTTGGATTCCTAAACCCAACAATTCCTTTCACGTTTTTCTCCTTCAACACTCCCCTCAATTTAAAACCCAGCATATTCAAATACAGAATGACATGTTTAACTTGTACTATTCAACCTTTACCCCTGTCAGTGTCTAAAATTTCAAAGGAAAATAGACAAAATTGATAAGGGTGATAATTGTATTTGACATTCATTTTGAATACAACAGATGTTATGAAAATTCATAAAATTGGAATATTAGTACTGGTAATAAAAGAACAAACGAAAGAACCACCAGTTCAACCGGCAGAACCGGCCAAATCGGCCGGCCAGACCTCTAACCTAATTCCCAAGTCCTATACTTCTGTGTCGTTACTTTTCCCTCTCTAGTACATTTAGTGAAATTACTTTATTTACAATTTCTTCTTTTTGTTTTTACTCTTCGGGTTCTATTTCGTTACACTCCATTCTCACATGACGGAACAGGCATTGGGATTCTCGTCGCTGAACATCTGGGGGGCATGCATGTTGTGATAGTCCATTGCGTATCCATTGTGGTCCACTACATACCCTTGATTCATCGCGTTACCCTGAGGAGGATGATTATATTGATTCACCACATACCCTTGATTCATCGGGTAACCCTGAGGATGATGATTATATTGATTCATCACATACCCTTGGTCCATGTATGGCTGTACGGCGTAACTCTGCCCGTAACCACCGTCAAACCAGTAAGACGGACCGGGTTCCGAGTATCCACGATACTCCATCTTATTCACCACCACATTAGCACCGCCATCTCCTTCCTTCTTCTCAGCTTTTGCCTCACCGCCTTCTTTCTTCTCCGTCTTCCCATCGCCCTCTTTTTTATCCGCCTTCTTATCTCCTCCGCCGCCTCCGTCTTTTTTGTCGTCCTTCGCCGGAACTACGTCGACGTTTCTCTTAAGCTTGTCCTTAAGATATGGTACGAGCTCCTTAGCGTCCATTGTCCCCGTCACCGTTACAACCTCCTTTGCCGTGTCAACGGCCACGTTCGTGACTCCTGTTAACATGTCGGTCAGGCTACGTCAGATTGCCGTCACTCACTAATATAATATGAATCACCCACTAATATTAATCAAACCTGTCTTGAACAACCGCTTTTGTTTTTATTATTTCAATTATCATATTATAAACAATTTTTTTTGATGTGTTAGTTTACCAATTAAAAATTTCACCTTTGCTTTTCGTGATGATCTTCTTAATCTTCGAAATGCAACCGTCACAATGTAGCCTGATTTTCAAAACCACGGTACTCTGCCACCCAATATTTAATCACAATTAATTACAACCGCAAATCGTAATTAACGACACACTAATGACAATGTTAATAGCTAACTAAACGTACCTCTTTAGCCGGTTTCTTCTCCTCAGCCTTTTTCTCCTCCGATTTCTTTTCGGATTTCTCCTCGGGTTTCTTGTCTCCGCCCCCGCCACCACCGCCTTTTTTGGGCTGCGATACGATGTCGACTTTCTTTTTAGTTTTCTCTTCAAGCCTGGCTTTGATTTTTGCAGCGTCAACTTTGCCGGTCACCGTTAATTTGTTGCCGGCGGTGTCTACACTCACGCCTTCCACGCCTTTAAGGGGGAGAGAAAAAGAGAGAAACGTCTTAGTCTTAGTAAACGATTAGAGTCTAAATAACGACACGTTAGACACAACTAATCTTACTTAAAACTCCTAATGTGTACTTTATGTATGAAGCAGGCAGAGAGCTGAATAAAGGAAACAAAATAAGGACAAGCTACGGTTGACCATGTGAAATTAAATGAAAAAATCAGAATTTGATGATCAATGAAGCAGAAAAGGAAACAAATTGGGTCCTCACCATCCATGTGTTTAACGGCGCGTTTAACTTTCTTGGCACAGCCCTCGCAATGCATGTCCATTTTGAAAACCGAGACGGCGGCGGAAGACTTTCCTCCGTCGCCGGCATCCGCCGGCTTCTTCTCGCCGTCACTTTTAGCTCCTTGTTTCTGCAACAACCAAACAAACAAACGCACGCGTGAGCCACAGAATTACAGAGAACAATTCAGATAACCGCGAAACTGATCAATTGCTAACCTCAGCACCCATAATTGTACAAGCGCTTATCGCTGTAGTGTTAGGATTTTCTTGAGATGCACTGAATTAACGTTGAAGAAGGATGTTACTTTGTGATAAAAAAGGAATATAAATAGAGTGGCTCAGGGCGTGTGCGATGAACCATTATGTGTGGGTGATATGTATGATAGACGATGGATAGTCATGTATGATGGTGATGATGTATGGATCATAAAAAATCGCACGACGAGATCACATCTGCGGGCGTGGGCTTTGCCGCCTGAGTGGACTAATTGTTGCTGTTGAATTTGAAGCCATCGCGTTTTGACTTTATCATGACCTTTCATTAAAATGACGTAATTAGCCTCCCGAAGTATCTAGTAATAGTAAAAGTAAAACGCATTGCGATTGAGAGCATTATGATTTTCTTTCCCTCAATTATCATACACATAAAAAAGAAAACTTTGATCATGCCTCGTCTCTATAAGAGGGTCAATCTCTTATCTACCTTATATATTCTTTTATTTATATTAAAATATTTCACATAAAAAACATACTTTAGAATCAAAGTTTTACATAATGCTTATCATACAATAAATAACTTCAGTATGTATTTTGCATTTAAACTTACAACACAATGAATGAATATACATTTAGAAGTATTTATCAATAGTATCAACATTTGCTTAATCATAGTGACTTCACGTGCCTAATATATGTATCTTAAGAAATTAGTTTTGTCATTGCATTTTTCACTGTATAACATATAGATATATATTTTATGTTCACTTGACCTTGTACAACTATGTCTTATATATAATTATACTTGATATCTATAGGCTTGATTTTGTAATGAAATTAAGAAGTTTTTTGTATAAGCGATTATTGTTTGACTATCACAGTTGATTATTAATAAATCACTTTAACTTTAGTGACTCCTACGGGGCGTGTGGTTCCATTTTTGTTTTTTTATTGTTGTTTTTTGTTTCTGTTCCCTATTTTTTATTTTTGTTTTTTCTTAAAAAAAGAAAGCTTGTTTGGTTAAGATTTATACTATAAAAAGTGAAAACAAAAACTTGTTTGGTTGAAATTTGTAATAAAAAATTAAAAACAAAAATATGTTTGGTTTTATCATCTTGTTTCTAATTTTTGTAATTGTACTCTTATATGTAATGATTATAATATAATAAATTATATTTTTAAATTAATTAATTAGAATTATAGCTAAAATTAAAATATATGCAAATCAAATATTATTAAAAAATTACACATTAATTATATATAATAAAATTACATAAATTAGAAATTATATTAAGTCATTCTAATTAATAAAATATGTCCATAATACTATAATTCTTGAAAACGTAAAACATGTTTGATTTTATCATCCTGTTTTTTTTTTTAATTATACTTTTATGTTAATTATTTTTTAATTAATTAGAAATAAAATATATGCACATTTATATAATAAAAAAATTTGCACATTAATTATTTATAATAAAATTAAAACTCTATGACAGACATATTTTGAAAATTAGGATCATTATAACTTATCCTATCAAACACTCATTCTCTTTTTGATTAAATGCATCTATTAGATTGAAAAAAAGATTGCTTGTATAAAATTTCATATACAAGTGATCGTATGTCTTACTTCCTCCTCTTTAACACACTTAACTCCCAATTACTCAAACAATGTATAGTTTATTTTAGAAGTAGGAAGCATTGCATTTAAGAGATTGGCAACCCCAGATTCATACTAGTCATTTAGGTCTTTGGGAAACAAAAAGGGGAAAAAAAAAGGAAAGCAAGTGAATTTGGGTTTAGGCTTTTTAAGAGTGGACAAAACATATGCCTTGCAAGCTCAAACTAGAGCTTTGTTTCCATCAACATGAAATCCTGGCTGTAACATCCCGTTTCTAGAGAACGGGTCGGACCAGAGAAACGGGTTCAGGTGTGGTAAATTACCACACCACATGCTCATGCAGTTATGAATAGTGAGTTTTGTGCATATAAGGATTTAGTGTACATGCGTTCATGACAATTATCCCG
>JANQBM010000005.1:41222552-41242405 GCA_025594535.1 Erythroxylum domingense | reverse complement strand
AAGTATTCTGATTTGATATGAATTTTTGAATGACATTTGATTCTCAACAAAAGTTGAATGCCGGACTTAGGTCCGATGATTGTGAAAAACTGTGTCTAAGCATTTAAATAAGATTGTGATATATGACATATTCAGTATTTGATGCATTTTATAAAATGCATGCTCAGATAAAGGCGTTGTGACTTGAGTAGCTAGTTTGAAGCGTTTCCACTTAGAGCTTTGCTCTGTGATATATGTTCTGCACGTAGAGTTATGCTCTGTGATTCTGTTCTGACTGAGCTCTGTAGGCCAATATTTGTATAAGTATGTGATAGGCACTCGGTCACAACAATAAGAAAGAATTTGAGTCTCATGCATAACTGAAATTTATTGAATGATTGCAAAGCTTAATGAGTAATAAATTGATGTGATTTGTTTTGCTATACTTAGTAATGTGAATTGTGTGATCTTATGATATCCTATATTGTGTGAATATCTGGAATGTGTTTATGATTTGAATGAGTGTCTGTAAAATATGTATTATGTGTATGTGATCTGGTGAAATCATCGATCATAGTTCACTCATTGAGTTAGCAAAACTCATAAAATTGCAATGTGGTTTTTTTCAGGTACGAGGCAGGAGACCTAGTTCTTAGACAGGACTAAAGGACCCTTTTGGATTTTATTATGGCTCAGAGGTCTGTCAACTGGCTCCAGAAGTGTTGTGTTTTGTTTTTTTCGTTGTTTTGTTAAAACCTGTATAAGATTATGTAAGTAATTGTCTAAAGGAAATAGTGTAAATTTTGTGGATTCAAACAATGAATGGTTTTTAAAATTTGCTGACTTTTAAATGATGTTAATTGATGCCATGTGTAAGTTAGAATTGTTTTGCTCTAACATACCATTATCATAGATTATGTTCCTGAAAGTTTGGGTATGTACTCTATGGTAGTGGGATGTTGCAGTTCTTCACTATGTACATACTTCTCCAACAAGTTGAAAGTTCAAGAAAAGGTAGTCATTTAAGCTCACTTTACACTTCTGCTTGCTTTAGACAATCAGAAAGTTGGAATCTCTTAAAAACATCATCATCAAAATGGATGGCCTAAAGATATGGTGACACAAGAATCCATTTCGCGCCTGGATGAGCTTATATCAGTAGAGTTTCTGTCAGTAGAGTTTTTTTTAAAAAGCTTTTCTAAAAGGTCAGTTGACTGTTTGATGTCAATTAAAAAACAACTTTTTAAAAAGAGCTTCATACAGTAGACTGTTTGGCAACATAAAAATAAAAAGCACTTTTATTAATTTTAACTATATTTTATTTTATAATAAAATTATTTATGCATATAAATAATATTTAATGTATACTAAACAATATGCAAAGTGCAATATATTATATTTACGGTTACCTATTTCTTGACTAACTATCTTGTAGGAAATTATTTAAAGAGATGTCTCATTTTCTTGTAGGAAATAAAATTAATATGAAAATAAATATTAAAACATGTAAAAAAAAGTTAAATAATATTACCCAAAATAAATATTCAAGCTGAATAAATAGTTAAATATATAATAAACTATGCATTTTATGGTAATACAAGAAGATTTGCAATATGTTTCCTCAACATCATCCATCTCGTTATTTTGCTTGAAATTTCTCTAAAAGTTGGATTTTTTAGATTCAATCAATCGATTCTTCTTTCCAAATAATCGGTAGAAGTTAGAACAGCCACCAGCACCACACACTCATGCCTTCCGCGCTCTTCTCCCCACAATCCCGACATCCTTAAACACATCAACAAAAGCTACAAAAGTAACAACCAACGCTTGTTTTACGATAAGCAACGCTCACACTCTAACAAAAACTACACATCTCAGTCTCCCATCCCCAGACCCCAAATCACATTCCAATGCTCCCATTAAAGCCCCCTCACCTCCATGGATGAAGCGTCCCATTCTTCTCCAACCCCATGAACTCCTCAACCTGTTAAAACCCAAAAACACTAGCCCTTTAAAGAATGTGATGTAGGGCAGGCTTGGAAGGGGTGGGAGACGATTTGAGAAGATTTAGAAATTGTTTGTGCAGTTTTGGGCTTTATTGGGTAAGGTTGGTACAAGAAAATTGAAAGACAATTTTGGGGTGAAACAGTTTGGAATTAGGTTCTGGGCCAGAAAAGTTATTTGTAGATCTTTTTGTGAACTACAATTTTGGCTTAAGAATCAGGTTAAACGGATTAAGGACGAGGGAGTTATGAGAGTTTTAGTTCAAACATGTCTGACTGGGTGACAGGAAGTTTCTAGGCAATAGGACAGAATTCAATTGGGAATCTTGGATGATTGGGAAATCAGTTTTTGGTGATTCATGATTTTAATTTGTAGTTTAAGATGTGCTCTAAAACATGGCTTTGGAATTTCAATCAGACGAATTTAGCCTACTTCATAAGACAGATTCTCAGACGGGCGGGCAGATTCAGGCGACACAGGAACAATCAACAACAAGAGAACAAGGTACGGATTATTTTCGGAAAATAATCAAACCCAGCTGTTCTTCGGGAAAACAAAAAAAACCCAGACAATGATATTGCCAAAAGAGAAAAACTCTCACGTTTTATTTTTTTATTTTCTTTCTATAATATGGTAAAGAAAATTTTTTCAATCATATTTCAAATTCTTTACTTTTATTTAATTTTTAGTCGATTTATAATTGTTTAATACTTGTTGAACTTTTAAAACCTCGTATCTCTTGTCTTGCCAGTTTAATTTTTTATCTGATTTTTAAAAATTACTTTTTGCAATTTTAGCAAAGAAATTAAAATGAGCTAATATACTTCTATTTTATTCAATTAAACATTCCAAGTCAAATTGTATTGTATAGCCGTCAAGATTTGATTTTTATGACATAACACAAAAGTATTAGAAACCAAATTATTAAAATTAGAAATGTTAATCTGAAATTTATTATTTTCTGCAGTGCTTTAATGTACATGTTACTGTCGTTTCATATTGCTGGTATTGTACAGTTGCGAGAATGCAAAGCAGTGTCAATCCCATTAATCCAGTTCATGGTAGCTGATGTGGCAATATCTAATTGGGTACGAATGTACCAACATACCCAAATCCCATAATGAAGAAAGCCGCCGCTTGAAGTGATAGATATACAAAGAAATGGTCTTTTCCAAAGTGTAGATCATAGATTGCACAGTACAACATAAAAATCCCCATCATCAGCTCCAAGACATGAACCCTAAGTCAGAAGTTAGAAGATCGGAGTTAGTGGGCGTTCAATTTCCTCTTCTTTTTTTCGGTGATTTTACGATTAATTACCTGTCTCCAATGCAAGATCGAGCTTTCTTGGATGATTTGACAGCGTGCTTTTGCCTAACGGTGTTCCCAAGCTTCTCAGTAACAACCCATTCGTGTGATCGATTTGCCTCCACGAGTCCTATAAAGGCCGCTTTTGTTCGATGAAGGGACATGACATTTTCAAACAATATCCAAAAAACGACCAAGTGGAGAGACCTGTCCAAATGTAGAGACTACCAATGAATTGAATGTGTAGGCCTCAATATCAGAACAAAAAAACAACATTTCTTTGACTTGATGATACCTGGGAGTACACGCTGCGTTGAGAATAGTTATAGTGAGTGGAATATAGATAGCTATCAGCTTGGTGAGGCTTATCTCCGGGACCAAAATGCTGCAAGGTATGACTATGCAGTAAAAGAAGAAAGTGACCCAGTGTGCAACTATCTTCCTCACAAAAAAGAATGCATACAGGATATGAATTCTCTTGAATACTGATACCCTCTGCACATATCACATAATACTTCAATTCCTACTTCTAAATTTGGCATGTTATTTTGTTGAAGGTTAAATAGAAATCGTCACTTTTCTTACTTCAGAAAGGAGTATTTCTCTGGTCATTTTCCTGAAGAGATTGGCAGGGCCACAAGACCAACGGTGTTGCTGAAAGCGATATGTCTTGAATGTACTTGGGAGCTCATTCTTGACCTGACAATCACATCACCAGAAATGTTGTAAAAGACAGCAAAAGAAGCATGAATGAGAGGAAACATTGGAAGCCCTTTTTTTATACTCTTGTAAATTCAAGCACATATAGCAGGAAATCTAGATAAGACTGTTTACGTGATACAGAACTCACTCCCAAGTCCCCTATAAACAAAAATTTCCAGCCCTTAAGGCTAGCTCGGACTGCGAGGTCCATATCTTCTACTGTTGTTCTATCTTTCCATCCACCAGCATCCTCTATTGCTTGAATTCGCCATACGCCAGCTGTCCCTGAATTTAAAATCTCAGGACCAATTTCAGATTGTGAAAAAATCTTTTACATTCAAAAAACATATGGTTATCTAGCTGAGAGAGTTTATGTACCATTGAACCCGAAAAATGAGCAGGTTGAGGAACCCACTTCCTGCTCCACACTGAAGTGATAGTCCAGAGACATTTCCTGCAGCCGGGTCAACAGACACTCATCTGCATTCACTGAAGATTGAAAGAGACCTTTATGTTTTATTTTTAAGATCCTACATTTCTAGTTGATGGTATCTTGACAGTTGACATGTACATGTACACAAAACCTTACCGAATTTCCACCTAGCCTGAACCAACCCCAATTCAGGATTGTCGAGCAGATATGGAATGGTTCTGCAGAGAAAATCCTCCTCAGGCTGGAAGTCTGCATCAAAGATTGCAACGAATTCACAATCTTTGACATAATTCTTCTGGAGTCCTTCTTTCAATGCGCCAGCCTTATAGCCGTTCCTATTATTCCTGGTTTCATACTTCACGTTCACACCCTTTCCTATCCATTTCTTGCACTCCAATTCCACCAGTTCCTGAGTATTCTTACTAACAAGTCATTACAACTTGGAAAAATTCAAGAGACTGTGAGTTGGTTGAATTTGAAGTATTGAAGATACCCGTAGCACTTGATTGGTGGAGTCGTCAAGCACTTGAACTATAATACAATCAGATGGCCAAGAAAGTCCACATGCAGCCCCAATGGAGAGCTTATAAACCTTTCCAAAACAAAAAAAGCACAAAGAACATACACTTCAAATGACTTCCTAATGATTGTCGAAATAGATGATGTCATAACCATCTAATTTGGACGAGCATAACCGACTAATTAGCGAATATTCTAGGAAAAGACGTAATATAGATACAAAGTTAACACAAATTCATGACATGGCATGCAGGTAAGTCAATTCTTATCAGCAGAGGCTTGCCATCAGTTTTGGCTCATTTCCATGCCTGCATTTGTGCTTTATAACTCTCCCGAAACGGTACAAAGTTTACGGAGACCTCTAGTTTTCGAAATTTTGAGACAACCCATATAAGCACTCACAGTGTTTCTTAATCAAATTTAGTGATTACCCAACTCCTTTTTTTTTTTTTAATGAATCAATAACATATCAACCGAATCTGAGTTGAGTTCGCTCATGGAATATACTGACAACACATAATTGAAAAGAAAACCAATTTAACTACTTGCTAATTTTTTATGGCATGTTGGAAAAAATCTCGTGTAAATATCATCAATCAACATTACAAGTAAGTCGTTTCTGATCTGAGCAGGAGCCTCAGCAAATAATAATAATATGCAGAGGAACCAGATGATCATTGATCGAAGAATCAAGCCTACGATAGTTTTACATCGTAAGAAAATGGAATCCAATTGCCAGTTAACACATATACTAACATGTGACTATAATATCTTTTGTATTTACTGTGGTTTTCATTTGGAAAGAAAAATATAGATACAAGACATAGATGTAATATATACATGTATTTACCTCCTTCTCGTTATACATTGGTATTTGAACCAGAACAGTTGGATAGTTTCTTGATTGCTCCAGGTCTTCTTTAACGCCATCCAACTTGTACTTGGTGTATCTTTTCTTGCCCAAAAGTTTGACAGAAAAGATGACAATTGCCATGTAAACTCGTTCAATAAAGAGCATCAAGGACATGACGGAGCATACCATGATAGCCAAGTTGAGGAGAGGTACAACTAATGGAACTCGTAGAGCTTGCCAGGCATAGTTTAGGTTGCTCCTAATATCTATCACTCTCACCTTAGGCTCTTGATAAAGAACTGAACTTCTCATGTTTTCTAGCTCTTCTGTGGAAAGGGAAGGTCCAGTTTTTTCTTGTCAAGAGATTACTAAGGGGCAGTGACACGATGCAGGGAATTGAATGCACGCAGAAGTGGTCTCAGGTGACTGATGCACACTTGTAAGGTGCTGTATCATGATTAGCTTAAATAGAGAAGCAAAGAGGTGAAAAGAAAAGATGGGGCTGGGTTTGGGTTTTAGGTGGAAGAATTTAGTGTTCTGAAAAGATATTTAGAAGAGGTGTTTAATTTGAAGAGACACACATGATACATGCATGCAATGGTGCTGTAACATATGTAATTGATAGCTGGATATCTGGCCTTTGTTGCCGACAGCTACATGATCACAACATTTATAAGCAATGACTATGTTCTATGATCATAAATATTTCTCTTTTTCATTTTAATCTACAAGACATTGTCAGATATATTTGTTCCTACAGAAAGCGTTGTAGTATGCTTTAAGGTGCGTCGCATGTTCTAAATCACAAAAAATACAGGGTTTTCCTAAGATAACCAAAGCATATTCTAAACTCTATATATTATTAAATGTTTTGGAAACAACATGATCCATTAGTTAGGAGTAAAGTTGCATATTACTAAAATTTTACGGATCTTACATATTAGCGAGATTTTTATTGAGTCTGTTATTATTGTTGTTGTTGTTATTTTCATGTATATAGCTGCATTTATTGCTTTTTTCCTATTTTATTGTTATTTTTTATTTAAGTTCTTCGTTTCCTACTTAATATCCATGTTCTTAAGAAAGTGCAATTGCTTAGAAATTATATTTTAAGTGAATTTAAAAGAGATGTTATATATACTAGTAAAATTCATGTCAATCAAGCTCCAAACATCATCCAACGGCAGCGTTTTGATGGCTATTTGACCGTTTTCCAAATAAACTGTGTACTGTGAAGGGACTTTTAATGTTAAAAGTAGCTCGTTTGCTACAAGTGAATTAATTGGTTTCTAACTTTCTATTATAATCAAGTCGTTAATTGCAAAATATACGTTAACTTTTACTCAATTTTGTGACATTATTTTGAAATTTAAAAAGGTGGTGTTAAAATAATTTAACTTTTATTTTTTAACAAATTAACTAATAAGTGTTAAATTCTTTGTTGCCACATTAAATTTGTCTTTGTGAGACATATTGTTTCCACGTTATGTATAAATATTATTATTTAATAAATTAAAAATACTAAAAATTTTAAAATAATTATGACAGTCACATAATTAAAATACTAGTTTAATGAAATTCGTTTGCATAATCTATATTAACTGAGGACTTAAATTTAAACTATTTTATTAAAAGTTAAATTTTAAAAAATTTTAGAAATATTTTTAAAATAATATTATAAAATTAAGTAAAATTTAAGATTCTTTTTATAATTAACTATGTTCTTTTTGGTTCCTAGACAGCATGAACTTGAGTATTACATTTCAAGGACAAAAATTGAGGTTTATTAGTATGCTCGACTAATTTATTTTACTTTTTTGGTTCTGAGTAACTAAATTAAAATTTTAAAAAAATTTCTACTCTCTGAAAACTAGTCCCATCACCGCCTGAATCTGTTTTGCAGGAGGAACTGAGCATTCATGTTGCTTATGCTTTGAAGTGCTAAGCCATAAACGGCATTAGCGGTGGGAGAAAATGTTTCTCCGTAGGAACGGTATCAAGGACAAAGCATGCAGCTTGGAAGAGAAAGAGATCACCAATTGTGAAAGAACTTATGGAAGATAAACCTTGTGCAGAAACAAACAGATGTCATGTTTTTGTATGCTTGATCATACGTGGCTTCAGAATAGAACATTTTTCTTTTTGGATAAATTTGACATGCGTAGTTTGCGTGCAGTAGGCCAAGGGCATTGAGTTCAACAGCCTGTGAAGCACATCATCTATATTGTTCGATTCATATATCAGGGCGTAGTACAATATGGTCTCTTGTTGTGGCGTTCACTTGAAAATACAGATCAAAGTAGCCTTCTGGTTCAAGTTGCGTTTATGTATTTTCAGGAAAAAGCCAACACTTCAATCAGTTTGTTCTCATCCTGTCAAAGGATATGCAGGTCATGGGCAGAGAAACACACACGGCATGTTCATATAAAGTTCTTTGGGAGAAAATGCCACAAGGATTCTGAAGAAATTGTGGCTTCAGTTTGGATTTGCAAATGCTGTCACAGAAGTTTGCATTCATTTCCATCTTTTTTCTAGCATAGAAAAGATCTTGAATTAACATTATAAACTATGTATTTTGAGGCTGCAGTAAACAATTTACGTTGGCCTGATCTTCTTGGATGCAAAGAAAGAATTGTTAACAGATAACAAATTGACCTGACAACTTACGCACCCAGGCTGTTCTTAAATCCACTAGGCAAGTTTGATTGTTTTTTCTCTTCTTCCAGGCGGAGGCGGTCAACGAAAGTGACATTCTGCAAATGATGAGGGCTGGCTCGAGCTCAACCCCTCGGCGGACTAAGCAACATTCTTGCAGGTGGCAAGTTAGTATTTGGGCCCGAATCCAAGACAAAATTTAATTTAATTATATTAAAAATTGATCAGGAGGGGTTCGAGTGGCTAAGCTGGACACTACCGTTGGAGGGATGGACTAAAGTTAACACAGATAACTCAGTGCTTTCTGACTCCTCTGTCAGTACGACTGAGGGGTTACTTAGGGACTGTCATGGCCAAAGACGTAGGAGTTTTCTCCATAAGTTTGAAACAAGCACGCCGTTGGTAGCCGAATTACAGGAGGTTCACACAGGGCTCACAGTGACATAGGATCTTGGATATCGAAAACTCATTTTGGAAGTCGACTTACTTCAGGTCATCAATATACTATCCCTTTCGGGTTATTTACTGATTATGAATTCTGTTTTGGTGCAGGAGATACTTGCATTGCTGGAGCGCGATTGGGAGTTACAGGTTCACTATGTCTATCGGGAGGGGAATACATGCGCCAATAGTCTGACAGCTGAAGCTACGCATGTTCATCTAGGGTTGCACGTTTTTATGGATCCTCCAGCCTCCACATTGCCTTTTTTAGCTTTTGATTGGAGTCGCACTTTGTATCGTCGGGGTTTGCTCACCGACTGACCTAGTTTAGACGCGTCTTTTTAGTTTCTTTTTTCTTGTATTCAAAATTTTTTTTAAAAAGTGCTTAAAAATTAAAAAAATTCAAAATATAAAACTTAAAAAATCTGAAAAAGTAAAAATCAACTATTATAAGGCCTAAACCCAGCCGACCGCTACTTATATCACGAGTTTGTAGCGAGATATGACTATGAAGAAGCTTGGATTTATTGTCTATTAAAATTTTCATGATGGATAAAAAAATTAAATCATTTTGATTTAATTATAAAAATCTTTAATTATTATTTTTTGGTTTAATTTATCTTAATAATTTTTATTATTAAAAATTGACGATTTATTAAATAATCAGCTATTTTTCATAAACTAATCAATATTTATAAAATATAATAAGAGATGATAATAGGGCCCAAATCTAACCCAGCTTATCCAACGGCCATATTTTTCACTTACAAATTTTTCACTTACTAGTAATGGCAAAATAATTTTATTTTGTCACAAATAATGTTATTTTGATATTTTATTTAAAAAAATTATGACCTGGTTGAGCTCATTGTCATCTCTTTAATAATCATTTAATTTTTATTTGATAATCTCCTTTTTAAATTAAATTTTAAAACAAAAATAATTCTTGTCTTTAATTTCTTCAATTTTGTTTTAAGTTTTGTAATTGTATTTAATTTTTTTTATATACCAATTTTATAAAAATTTAATACGAATTAAATTTTTAAATCTTAAAATTTTAATCTTGTAATTCTGTCCTCAATTCTAAAACACGGACATGAAAGTCCAAATCCTTCACCAGACACACAAAATGATACAAGGGAGTTGTATGCTAAGCTTAGTCCAATAACTACTTTGTTTATTCATTTTGAAGCAAGTGATTGGGCTTTTAAGTAGATAACAATGAACGAGTTCCTCTTACTTTCACTTTTCCCTTTGCCCTTTTAACATTACAACTCATTATGTCCAGCTGTAGAAAGGAGACAATTTTCTGAATATAAAAATTAGAATTTGGCCTCAAATAATAAATTTCCTCTTTTAAATTCATACTAATTAATGGTAGTCTTCTCAAGTATATACTAAATAGATTTTCTTTGATTTATTTTTAAAAAAAATACTCAAATCTTTTTTATTTGATCATTGCTTTATATTTCCGTGAGTTTCTTCTTTCTTCTTCCGGCCGGATAAATAATATTTATCCTTATCTTCATCTTCTAATCCATTCTTAGGTCCTTCTAAGTCTTATTTTTCTTGTTTTCCTTATTTAATGTGTTTTCACAAACCTTTTCTATTTCTATCTATTTTCATGAAAAAAGAAGAAGACATTATCGGACGTTTGATTCAGCTGCAAGAATAGATAAAAAAATGAAATAGTAATTCTTTAGAAATAAAATAAATGAGTGATTTGTTCCTAAAAATTTCTAATAATAATGTAACGCCCATGTTTAATTTAAAAACATAAATTTAAAATAACAAAGGAATAACTAACAAAAAAATTAAAATATCAATTATAATCCCCACTAATTATATTATAATTCTCAGTAACTATTTATTATTATTGTTGTTGTTGTTGTTGTTGTTATTTTATTATTAATATTAACAATTTTCTTGTTATTATTATTATTATTATTATTATTATTATTATTATTATAGCTAAGTAAATATGTGAATTCTTTGAGAATATTTTTGGTCAACAAATCTTTATTTTTATTCCCTACCAACTTGAAATAGATAAAGATAAAGGACATGTGAGTTTACTTTTTCTTTAGTTCAAAGAATAAATAAGCTCTTAAATTATATAGTCCGTATGTTTTCTTCATTTAAATGAGGAAATAACTTATTACTAAAAATAGACCAGTAATTGAGAGTAATTCCAGCCAACCAAATGCCCCTAATAGAAAATATACCACACCCTTACAATTTCACCGACGTTTAGATATTAAACGATCATCCATCACTCAAATGCCAAAGGCTGAATGGTACGTACGATTCCAGGCTTTCACTTTACTAGAATTTTACGTGCACTCTTTTGTGACTCCATTGCTTTAGTTTCTCTAACTTCTTATGAATGGCAAATCCTGACAAAGCTGTCCACTAAGCCATGATCTTTTAAGCATAATTTCATGTTGAATATTATTCATATTGGATGAGCACTCCAGCATGCTTGACTCAGAAATACAAGCCCTGCTGAAACCAACAAAGTAAAGAGATGATGATGAAGAGGTCCCTTATAGCATCGATACACATGAGACAGAGAGACTGATTTACCTCGAGATATGACCGAGTCCTAATCTTACCTTAAATTATGAGTAGTCCATAAGATGAAAGCACCTACTTTCAGAAAATCAGAGAACCCTTTTGTCCTTTAAATCTTTCAACCTTTTCGTGAGGTCCAAGCTTCCTCCTCATCTGCACAAGATCTCATTATTTTTTCGTTTAACGAGTGCGATATTAAGAGAACCAACTCATGGGAGTCATCCAGCTTCATTCAGAAGAAATGAGAAGACAGATTCTTTCCAAATTAAGAATTCACATCATCTTTCAACCTTTTTCTTTTCAGGACAATTTTGGCTACTTTTGGCAAAGAGATAGTGAGGCATATATTCCTTTTGACGGTGAGGGTAGATAACTAGCTTATTAACAAGCATTTTCACTTCATTGGGACGAAAATAGGACAGGCAAGGCCTGAGTTAACCGGACCAATCCATGCCATTTTGGCCAAGCCTAAATTATTATTTTTTTAAAAAATTAAAACAATTTAATTGTATCGTTTCCTCTCTAACCTTGACCTGGCTTGAGGTTTGTTGATCCCGGGCCGATCCAGTTCGATTGGGCTAAAATTGACATTTCTATCATTTCATGGTTAGTAAAAATTAGATACAATTTCCTATTAGATGCGAACGATAAATAAAATTAATTAAAAAATTATTTTTATTGATTATAAATTGAATTTGATTTCAAGTTTAATGAAAAGTGATCTGGTATAATATTATTTTATTAAAATTTAATAACAATAATGTTATTTTAGTTTTCGTAGCCCGATTATTTATAATTCAGACTTCAACTCTATTCAAATTTCGAAAGACTAAAATAAATTTATGACTTGAGTTTGATCCAATTTATTATCGTCCGTAATTAGATGAGATCAAATTATTATGTAAAAAATATTTTTAAGAGATAATTTAGGTGGATTCATCAAAAAAACTCAATAAAATGAATTTCATTTTAGTATTGTATTTATAAATTTCATGTTAATTAATATGAGTAAATTATATATTAAAATTTATTATTTATTAATTATAACCAATTCGTTATTTAATTTAAATTATTATTTATAAAATTTATCCCATTTACCAATTTATTTGTTTGACTAATTGCATAATACATTAGATCCAAGCCCACTTAATTGATATAAATGAAGGACCGGATCCATATACCAATTAGTTTTAGTTTTTATCATATCCAGTAATAAATTAATAATTAAAAAAAGTAAATAAATTAATTCGTGTTGAAAGGAAACTGTAGCAATCACTTCTCGTTCGTACTAAAACTAAACCTCAAATTTCCCTCTCTGTTTTATAAAGCGCAGAACACAACCCCCAACACACACACTCATCTACAAAATCTCCTTTGTGTTCTCAGATCACCGAAGCCTCTGTCTTCTCCTTTTGCTTTCTCTTCTCTTTGTCATTTCATCAAACATAACCCAATCCCATCGACAAACCTCTCTACTCTCTACTGCCACTACTACTACTAGTACTTCTACTAGTGTTGTTAACGGATCTTTGACTTTTCTCATATCCTATCTAGCCATCGTACAATTTGTATCTAAATGGTTTCCGGTGGGACCCGCCAACCAGACGACGGGGATAGGAACCCTCCGGCGGCGTCTAGGGCCTCGGCAGCTGCCACCAGGTCTTGGGGCAACGCTACCACCGTGTCCGGCCAATCGGTGTCGACCAGTGGCAGCATCGGCTCTCCGTCGAGCCGGAGTGAGCAAGCCATGGCTACTCCGGCGAGTGACAGCACTTTCCTCAGGTTGAACCATCTCGACATCCACGCCGACGACGCCGCAACCCAAGAGGCCGCCGGGTCAGTCCCTCTACCCAGTCTCATTTGAGGGTCTTGTTTAGCTTTGCTTTGTGTTTGACCCAATTGTTTGATAGTTTTGGTTATCCAATGTTTTTTACAGTTCAAAAGGCTTACGATGCTGGTTTGTAATGCTCTTTTTTGTTTTTCAATCTTGTATTTTGTGCAAAAGTGCGCCAATTATTAAAATTTTTATTGAATTGAATTTGATAATGTCCATGAAACCTTTTTCTTTCTGTGGTAATTCTGTCTTTTTTAGATTTTTGTTTTGTTTTGTTTTTTAATACTTTGAATGCTTGACAAAGTTGAGAAAGAAGCTAATAGGGATGACGCTAGTTCTGCATTTCGTTGTCTTTGGTTATCTGTGGTTACATTTGTATTTTTTGGGTATAGTTTTGGCTGGAGTTGGATTGTGTGGGATTGTTTCATGGACTTTTAAGAGTTTGTTCTTTTTGTATCATGGGATGTAGCTGTGTTCTGATTTGTGTGTTAATTGCTTCTTTTCTTTATAACAGAAACAAGAAGAAAAAAAGAGGTCAAAGAGCAGTTGGAGCTGATAAATCTGGTAGAGGACTTCGTCAGTTTAGTATGAAAGGTATTTGTTTACTTCTGCTATCTGTTTTGAGTTTCCACAGCTTAAGATATTATGAATAAAATATGTCTTATTCACTTGCCCTCCATGATGAGTTTTCTTAACTGACTTAACAGTTTGACTGCTTTGATTACTTGCAGTTTGTGAAAAGGTAGAAAGTAGAGGGACAACCACTTACAACGAGGTTGGTGGTTTCTTGAAATGATTCTTTAGAGTTTGAAACAAATTAGTGATGGTTATTTAGTGTTTATTGCCTACTTGTTTAATTGCAATGCTGTAGTTTGACCTGCATGTAAGATAGGCATATGCTGTTGAGCTGGGTATAACTCTTCACTCGTGTTGTGTGGTGGAATAAAGGATTGTTGCAAGAATGACTTAGAATAAGTAGCAACTAGTCTTAGGGTTTTCTCATCAAGTTTGTCAAGCTGGGTGGAAAGACTAAATTATCAAATTCCATGTTGCCAGGGTGGTTGGCATCTTTTGGATACTATTTTTCAAATTAAGGGTGAAGAACACAGTGCATACATATTGCTTCCACTTTGGATGTTGAGGTGACAAGTGGATAGAGGTTGATATGTTTTCTATAATCTGAGAGCTGGAGTAGAATTCCATACAGATGATGAAAGTAGTGTTTCCTTTCCTGCTTCCAATTAGAATTACAGATGTGTAAGCACATCTTTCACTTCTTTCAATGCTAGAAAGTGATTTTGACCTACCATGTTGATATTTTTCCTAGTTGGAGAATTAGTCTCCATGAAGATGTCATTAAGGAATGGCTATGTGCTGCTATAATCATCTTAGATGTATCCATACTATTTAAATCATGTTCTCTGACGTTTTCATAATTGTGAAGCGTACAATGCTCACTGACTGGGTGCGTGCTTGCAGATGATTCATCCTTTTTATATTGGTTTTATAGATTTTGACAAAACTTTCTTTTGTCGTTGTGCTTCCTGTATTAATCTGCAACAAAAATTGTGACTACATGTTTTTCTATTGTATAACAATTCTATAATCAGCCTCAAAGTTTCTTAACTATTGCTTATCTAAGAATTTCATGCAACAATCAGGTTGCAGATGAACTTGTAGCAGAGTTTGCTGATCCTAACAACAGCATTTCATCCCCAGATCAGGTCTGCCACTTTTTTAACTAAAGATGATCGGTACCTTTTTCCTTTCTTTATTTTCAAGGCAAATCAAAACTTACATATGCGATTCTCCTTGAATTTTATGTTGACAGCAACAATATGATGAAAAGAACATACGACGAAGGGTATATGATGCCCTGAATGTACTCATGGCATTGGATATCATAACCAAGGATAAAAAGGAAATACAATGGAAAGGTCTTCCTCGAACTAGTCTGAGTGATATTGAAGAATTAAAGGTACAAATGGATGTTTTGTATGTTTATCTTGATTATAGAAAGAAATTTCTTTGCTTATGTTTTTGGATCTCATATGACGTTATCCAACTTTTTGGATGTGTCTTAATCAGGCTGAGCGTCTTGGACTGAGAAACAAGATTGAAAAGAAGGCTGCCTATTTGCAAGAACTGGAGGAACAAGTATGGACTTAATTCTGTGGTTTGATGTTGAGTTACTAGTTACATACACTTAGGTTGATATGCCCTTGTGTTGGAAGTATGTACTAACATCTTACTCCTTACACTAAGTTCATAGGACTTCAGACCCTGGTCCAACGGAATGAGCAATTATACAAATCTGGGAACCCTCCTAGTGGGGGTGTGTCCTTGCCTTTTATTCTGGTGCAGGTAAATCTATCTCTCATATTTGCTTATGTTATGGATATTCTCTAGAATATCAGCCAATGATCAGTACATACAAGGTTTAAGAGCAGTCCTTTCATGCAGACATGCTGAAAGATAGGACTGATTCCTTACTTCCCTTGACTGATTCCTTATTTCCCTTAGAAGAGTCCTTCTCAGTGGAAGAATAACTAGACATTACTCTTTAATATGGATATTGTACTATTATCTCTCACATATTCTTGCATGTAAACTTGCTTGTGTTGTCTGTTGGGCGGACACTTAAACCAATAAGTGAGATGGATTGGGGACTGGATATTTTTGACTGATAAAGATAGATTTTTGTGTAGCCATCAATTGGTTGATGTGTACTTTCTAGGTTTAAGACTATGCGTCCATACCAACCTGGTGCAAGTTGCTGGGATGAAAATCTGTAGGTACATGATTTGAAAAGCAGTATGGTGCTGTTGTCTTAAGTTCTGAAGTTTGAGTAGAACTTTATGGGTTTTTGTGGCTGCTGGAAGAGGAACTGTGATTTCTGGTCTTACAACTAGGCTGTATTCTCTTCAGTCATCCTCATGTAAGGAGTACTAGCGTTACCAGCTGTAAAAGTATGGTACTTTTTTCTTTTGGTATGAAATACTATTTGAATTAGGAAAATGATCAACACCATGGGTGACAGCCATCTGTTAGTTCAACAGGCAAGCAGAGCATTAACCGGATGTCAAATTTAGAAATTTTCTGGTCAAATGGAGTTAGTTGTGCTCTTTTTCATTCTGATGTTGAGTCGAAATGTATTTGTGATTCTTAGACTCTGTCATTCTCATGTTGTGTTGAACCGATACAAGTTGTAGGGTGAGTTATGGAGTATGTGTAGTAGCTGAGTAGTGGAAGGGTATTCTAATGTTGTAGTAAGTTCCCACATAAAATTTTTTTGAAAAATGTGATGGACCTTGTTGGCAGAGGTAGCCATCATAAAGATCTTTGTGCTTGAAGTAATGCCTACACTTTGGTACCAGATTCGTATTCTACATATACTGGCACTTAGGATAGGATAATTCCAGATTTTTCTTCTTTATTGTGAGGCCTCAAGTTCCTTTCAGCTTGAAGTTGATTTAGTCAGACATAGAAGCTCTGATGTTTTTCTGAAATGAAATTACTCAAAACAATTCCATGTTTAGTTCTCTTAATGCAATTATAGGCTTCTAATATCAACTTCCTTTCTATGTGTTAAGTAAGCTAGCGAATTTGATATTCCAATCATGCATTTGAAATCTGTATGTATCATTTTTCTGTTGCGTTGCTTATTGCTGGTATTTTTTTGTAGACACGCCCTCATGCAACTGTTGAGGTTGAAATATCAGAAGATATGCAGCTTGTGCATTTTGACTTTAATAGGTAAGATCGTGCGTAAGGAGGTTGTCTTTCCTTCATAAAAAAGGAAGTGCGTGTCTCCTTTATCCCCTTGAACATAAATTGATGTGGAAGCCATTACTTTATACTCATCAAGTCTGCTCACTTCACTGTGACTTGCGTAACATTTACTGCACTTTTGGTGGTCGAGGTGCAGTGTTCTATCATTGCAATACAAAAGATACCACATTTTTGTTGCAACTGAAATTTGTGGATCCATGTTATTGCTCCACTTGATGGAATATTATTTTAGGCACAGCTAATATCTTTATGATATTATACTTGCAGCACCCCTTTTGAGCTGCATGATGATAATTATGTTCTGAAGGCAATGAAACTATGTGAGACACCAACAAGCGCTGATATGGCAACAATATCTGCTGATGCAGGCGAAGGTTCTGGCATGTCCAATATGTACCAACTTCAAGTCTGTCCTCAAAGTGCGAAAACCCCAACTAGGCCTCCTACCTCACCCCCTCTTCCTGGTATTATTAAAGCACGAGTCAAGCATGAGAATTAGTATCTGGTTTCGAGCTTGATCAATGGGTGTAACATTAGCTGCATCTGTATATCTTGTAAAGTAATTTCATTAGGAGAGCACCTTCACCATTTTTTTCAGTTTTGCATTCATCTAGAGGAATTCAGGTAAGCAAAACAGCCCCTTGCTTTAGACTTCAATGGAACTTCTGGTTCAGTCAAGTTCTCAGTATTAGGATTCACTACTGTGATTGTGAATTCCCATCTTCTTTTTTTCCCTTCACTTCTATACTTTCTCCAGTGTAGTAAAGATTAAGTAGTTTTGTAGTCTGTGTTAGGCTACAGAATAGTCTTGTTACATACAGAATTAAAGATTGAATTTCAGAAAATAGACAGTCTTATAGAACATGTCATTTATGCGTTGCCAGTTTCAACAATGGCCTCCTTTTTCTCCTTCGATGGGAAAAGAGTAACACTGATCTGGTGTTCTGTTGTGCGATGGATTTTGAAGCTTAAAATCTTATTTCCTAACAGAATTTAGATTACGTTGCTTTACTTTAGTCCGTTGAACTTGGCTCCATACCTTCCCAACCCCCGTACTAGTTTCTACATTATCTCAACCAACAGGTTCTTTCACTTTCGCTGGCATATTTGTAAAATTCATATTTCGGAATGATTATTTCTTTGGTTCTCTTCATGGCTGGGAATGTTAGATTGTGTTCCTTATTTTTTAATTTTTGTTGGTGTAATAACGATGGTTAAAGTGATGAAAGTATTGCCCACATGGGTCTTACTGAATCTATTTGCAGATGAGTTCTGTTTCTGTGTGGGGCATGATGGATACATGTCCTTAATAAAAGCATAATCGAGAAAGCAGGGAACGTCAGGGGATGTACAAGACAAAGGTAGGAGTTAGCAGTATTATAATGCTCCCAATCAAACTCTGTTTTACTGCATCCTCTACACTACCCAAACCCAACTGAGCACCATAACGCAAAAAGTGTCAGCACCATAATCCAACAAGTGTCTGGAACGATATCTGATTCATACAAATTTGGATCTAAAATCTTATCGTACTGCAAAACGTTTCTGCACTGTATCTTTGTAGTTAATCAACGGCCTTAGCCCACAGCGGGCTTAAATGATTTGTACTGGATGTGTTTTCCAACATGTGCTATATAGGCCTATCTATCCTATGCTCGCTGCCTACCATATCTTATGTACGCCTGATAAAGAATTAAAGTCGACATGCATTACACGAGAGCTCTTTCTCTTTTCAACGCTTAATTTGGAAATTTCCAAAAGAAGGCTTGTATTCATCAACCAAGTCGTGTCATTCATCTTCATTTGCACCTGCATCTTTCCTTATTACCACCGGATTCTTATTTAGAAATGTTTGTTGCCGATTTTGCTGAGTACATTGCTAGTTGGTATAGAGAGACGTGCAGGTGCAAGTGCAGATGAATGCCACCTTGGTCTTTATAAAAATATGCCCTCTTGCTCTCCTTCAAGTGATTGAAGGTGCATAGTAATGTTCCTTACATCTTCACTAAGGTAAGAAGTATTTTAAAATACCCTCAAAATTTATGCATTCATCTACCAAGGATTGTTTTTTTCTTTTTTCTGGCTGACTGGATTGATGCTTTACAAGTGTCGACCAAGACCCCTTGTGTTTCTTCTGGAGCAGCAAGAAAGGTGAGGTTTGTTAGATAAAGATGTAGCTATAAATGGTGATGTTATAGTCTAATGACCAACAAACGAAAGGAGAAGCTCTTGATATAGAGCTGGTTTCAGCAGTTTATCCTGTCTCTCAACCTCTGTTCATTTACTTTAGGCCCTGTTTGGTTTTACGTTAATTAATGGAACGGAACGGAACGAAATGAAACGGAAGAGAACGCTTTATAATGGAATGAAATAGAATATAGTGAAAAGTTGTTTGAGAAAAATGGAATGGTTCATAATGTAATATAGTGAAACATTGTTTGGAAGATGAATGGAATGGAATGAAATATGTAATAATTGACTATTATACTCATGATTATTAAAATAGTTATTGTAAGAGCTATGATTTTAAAACAGAAATCATGTGCAATTAAAAAATCACGCACAAACTTGACAAATAATTTTATATGTTTTTTCTATTTTAAAATAATAAAAATTTTAATTTATTATTAATTATATAAAAATATTATTCTTAATTTATAAAATGTTTATTAATGAAAATAAAAAATATAAAAAAATTATTCTGTAATTGTTTATATATATTTCTATATAAATAAAATATAAATAAATAATTTTTAAAT
>JANQBM010000005.1:41166706-41197863 GCA_025594535.1 Erythroxylum domingense | reverse complement strand
GACCACTATAATCTAGATCCCTAAGCCTGATTGACCAAACTAAATCCTCTTCTTCTAGGCTCTCTCACACTTCTATGAGTATATCATCAGGTCCTCCTATCCTTCTACTCTTCATCTTCCTCAAAACTCCTTTAATTTCTTCTCTCATGATACATCGATAAAAAGTGAAATTACTCTATTACTCAGAAGTGCTAAGATCACCCATGAAAAAGATGTCATCTCTGCCTTTATTGAATAGTTTATAGAAGTAGCTCTACCATCTTCTCTTGATGTCATTTTCACCCATAAGAACTTGTCCTGCTTCATCCTTTATACAATGAACTTAGTCCATGTCATTTGCTTTTTGTTCCCTAGCTCTCTCCAATTTAAAAATATCGTTTTCTTTATCCTTAGTCATTAATGTAAGTACTCATAGGCTCTATTTTTGGCTTTTGAGACTATCTTCTTTGTCTCTTTATTTACTAGCTTTTAACTTTATATTGACTACCCTTTCTTCATCCATATTGCATCCATTAAAGTTTTATAGGCAACCTTCTTTATCTTCACCTTATTTTGTACGTAATCATTCCATCATCAAGACTGCTTATTACTACTCCTAAACATTTTATAAACTCCTCTAATTTCTTTAGCTGCATTCCTTAAAAGAGTTGTTATTAGTTGTATTCCTTAAAAGAGTTGTTACTCCCTTCACATATGGTTAACATCTCCTTCTAGCTTTTATACTTCTCCTGACATTACTCTATCCCTAAATTATTCCATTTTGTCCCATTTTAGATTTCACCATCTAACTCTTTTACGTCTCTAAGAACTTCTCTTCTTTCTCCAACATTTAATTATAAGATCCATTACCAATAATCTAAGTTGCTCACCTTGCAATCCTTACAATTGAGTTGATCTCTTTACCTCACAAGGGAGTAATCAATCTGAGTCTTTATAGTTGGCTACAAAAAGTTACTAAGTGCTCATCTTTTTTAGTTGAACAATGAATTAGCTACCACTAAATCAAACACTATCGAAAAGACCAATAAAGTAGTCTCACTGTTATTTTTATCTCCATAACTTAAACTTCTATGGGCACAAGAATAGTTGTCGAATGTCACCCCTATATGGTTATTAAAGTTGCTCCTTAGAATAAGTTTCTCGTTAGAGGGAATCTATTGAATCACCTCATTTAGTTCTTTTTAAAATTGACGTTTAAGCTCCTCTCCCAAACCCTATTCGGGGTGCATAAGCACAAACCACACAAAAAACAATATTGTTTACCACAATCTTCAAAGACAAAATCCTATAATTAGTCCTCTTTACTTATACAACATGATGTATGAGTTCTTTGACAATCAAGATATATACACTATTATTCCTTTGCCTTAAACACTTTGAATCCTAAAGTTTGAATCCATTAATCTTTTTTGGTTTAGCTCTCGTCCACTTTGTATTTTAAATGCACGCTATATGAATCTTATATTTATCTAAAGTCTGCACTACTTTCAATGACTTTCTTGTAAGAGTCTCAATGTTCCAGGAACCTATCTGCAATTTACTAACATCTTCTCTCCTTTTAGCCCTAAAACTCATCAAAAGATAAGCATTAATGCTAGTAGAAATAGCCACTCCTACCCTAATATCCCACAAGCTATACAAGATAAGCACAACAAGGCCTTAAATGATGCTAAGACTACTCAAGAAAAGTGTTGACAATTAGAGCTTAAAAATGCCAAATAAAAAGGATAGCTAGTAATAAGCCACAAAAAAGGAACTACTCGAGTAGTTATAAATAGAAATCAAATAAGCTATACTAACAACAACACTAGAAAATTAATAACACCAGTAAAAAGGAAGAAATGAAATAAGTAAAGAAAATAAAAAAATGATAGAGAATATATACAACTAAAATAAGAACATAACAATAAAAAAGGTAACTATACAAATTGGGAAGAATAAAAAAATTATAGTAATAAACTATCCACTATATAAGATACAATTAGGAGTATCTCTAACACGAGCACCTATGTATTTTGAAAGACTATAAAAACTAAAAAGAGATAAAAATACATGTAATATAATTTGTTCCCCATCCAACAGCCCACAAAAGGCCTTATGTCATTTAATGACCATATCCCACGTTATCTATTACATATGCCTCTATTAAACAAAAACATTTTATTTTTAGTCACTCACCATTCATGTATGGCGATGATCTTATAGACAATAGAAATAAGATTTGGCCATAAAAAGAGCAAAACATTGGAAACGGATCTCATAATCCAGTTTCACACTCAAACACACATTAGGAGAAAATAAAAAACACAAAAAGATGGGATTGTTCTATAGAGAAGGAGAGGGTGAAGGGAGCTTGTAAAAGCAAAAAAAAAGTCATGCGTTTTAGACTTGAAGAATGGGCTTTACATATAAGGAAAGAAAATAAAGAACAAAAAAGATTTTAAGATCACACACACACAAAGAAAATTTGAGAAAAAGCAAAGAGACATAATGGTCTCAAATTTGAAATAAAAGAAGCATAAATACTCGAACACCCTAAAAACTTGAAGCCAACACCTGAAAAATTGGATATTAGAATGTATCTAATATCCAATCTCATTGAAGAAGACTGCAATATTCGTTATCTCTCTTTAAACGATTACTAACCTTAACTACAAGTTAAAAGTAAGTAAAATTAAACTAAACATGGTGTCCATTTTTAGGTTGCATCTTTTTAAATAAGATTTTAATCGTGAATCATGTCCCAAGTCATATAACATACTATTTCTTTATAATTTTTAAAAGAGAACGCAAGTTCTAACACACACTTGTTGTAGATTATGTTTCACATTATACCTCTTTGTCATGTAACATGTGCTCTAATCTGACTGTGTAAGAGATCGTGTCTTCTACACTGAAGTCCTAGATGAAAGTAGGTGTTCCTTCTCATATTTATAAGTTCTATTCCGAGTATCCAACAAGATCCTGTCTACTTTGAGTTTGTACATATGCCAAACTCCTGCATTTTCTCCAATTTGTGTAACTCCACTCCTCTAGTTCCTTCTGCCATAAGTTTCCACGCTTTAGATTCAATTGTTTATTTTGAATGAAGTTGTAATCTTAGGAAAATGACTCATTAAGCATATTCGATATCAAGAGAGGAGAATTGAGAATCGTAGTATACAAAGAGAAGAGAGACAAGAACGTAGCAGATAAAGGATCACATTCACATCTACTAAAACACCATCTTGATGGATGTTATGCCATAATGATATAGTTACAAGATTCACACATAATTGGGTCATAAGAATAACCTCATAATCATGTTTCACAACTAAAGCCAATGGCAATAAAGAGAAGTAAGCTTGGAAAATTGAAAACGAAACACAAGTATATTTAATAAGAAATCTTGAAAAAAAAATCTTACTTATGGCACCTTTTTTGTTCATTAACTTTATGGTATAATATATAAGCATATGTATCATCCGATTTTTTCCCAGCGTACCCTCTGATATGAATCATATGATGGATCACGTTGAAAATACCAATACTTCCAAAAGACTCGAATGTGTAGTGTTCATATAGCTTTTGTACCTCTTCTTCTACTAAATCAGTGGAGAGTTATTCACTTTAGATTACTAACTTAGCTGTTGCAAATGAGATAAGTGTTTGAAAGATGTCTATTTTCACATCTTTCAACCTACTTTCCCACTGTTCAAAGAAGTGCCCCTACTTGGTTAGTTAGTAGCTCTACTTTCTTAGGTCATGCATGTTCTTACCATGTATCCCCATATCATCACATCTTAAAATTAAGTGCTTTGATGAGCCTTCCGTTTAACCATCCCTGGCCATATTTGTACATGATCCATCCAAGCATGCCTATGGTGCAGATTTATGGCTTCAGGACCGAAGCTAGCCAAAGTCTGAGTCATTGTATAATAAACCTCACAAGTTTACATACTATTCAACCTCACTGTGAAAGTTAAGTTTCCTCTCACATCAGCAAACTTAGTTCGACTTAATTGTGTTATCATCTTTTGATCTTGCATCTGAATCTTACATCTCATTTACGATTTTTTAGAATGCATACCAATATTCGTCAACGCTCACTGACTCTCTAACTTTCATTGATAATGTCATTTTTCTTACCTAATTGCAAGGACTTGCCTTGTTCTATCAACACGAGTATCACGCAACGGTCAAGGGTCACAAATAATCACAGTTCCTGCCAGAGGTGGAAGATGCCTGGAGTTGGAAAAATAATTTGAAGAAAGCTGTCAACGTGTTCCCTGCTTTTTTGGTCTAGTACAAAGTTGTTAAAGCATCCATTAAGTCTGCTTAATCATGCATAGAATTCCACAACATTTTGACCATCCTCGTGAATGGCAATTAATGCATGATAGAGTTGGCATCACTTTCTGAAACTAATGGGAAATTATCGCAAGCAATGTCCGGTGGGGGACGAGCGAGAGTTGTAACTTGGAAGGATATGGCGTGTAGAAAATGACATAGAGATGATGCTGTATGTGACCTGTAGGCCATAGCTAATATCTTATCTTAGTAGTTGAAACAGACACAAGGTAAGTGGTCATTGGTAAGGGCATTTATTTAGGCTTGGTTTGACAGAACGGTAGCGGTTGATAACCTACTGAAATTAACCTCTTAAATTGATAAGTATTTATTTTCAATAAATACTTATTTGTTTAAGATTATTGTTTTGGTAACTGCTGAAACGTGAAAATAGGTGTTTGGCAAGTGCGGTTGCGGTTGCAGAAAAGAAATAAAATGACTAAAAAGTTCGTTAATTTAATAAACTATTAATTGTTGTATAAATAATTAAAATATATATTATTAGTAATATAAAATTATAATTATAAATAATAAAATATTAAATTAAAATATAAATATAAATAAAATAAATTTAGTAAATAAATATTTCAAAAAATACATTATTAATCATATAAATTCAAATTATAAATATTAAATTATTAAATTAAAATAAGAAAATATATAAAAAATAAATTTAGTAAATAAAATATTTCACCATACTTAAATACTATTAGCAAAAACTTCCTTCTATTGATTAAGGGTATAATGAAAAATACTAAAATATCATGAAGTTATTATTGAAAGGTAAAATTTTCACCGCATAAGCAGTTTCTTACTACAGTTTCCTTTCTGCTTATCTATTTCTGCGATGGCATCGCAGTTTTTTCCAACCTGTAGCTGTCGGCCGCAAATTTAAACGTGTGACTGCGTTTGAAAACTGCGGTAGATAAGTACTTATCCTCACCGTACCGCAGATCCAAACGCAACCTTATTGTGTAAGACCGAAAATTAAATTAAAATAATAATATTTTAGTTAATTAAGATTTTAATAATAAAATAAAATAAAATTATTTTAATTAAATTTATCCTAAAATTTAATTACTTTAAATTTATTCTAGTTTTGAATTACTATGGAAGTATTTGCATAATAAATCCCAACTTTTTAGCTAACTGGCGTGTTGATCGGTGCATGCAGCGCGCGTGTCTTTCGTGAAGAATTACGCGCCATCGATTCAATTGTCTTTTAACAATCTAATCCAAAAACATAACCAAATGAATATGATTCAATTTAAACAAATAGCACAATTTATGCCCTCAAAATCATCAGTTTTCTTTATCAACTTATCCGACAGCATTTTTTAAAAAATTATAACAAAAACTCAATCAATATAATTACTTTTTAATTATATGTAACTGATAAAAATATTTAAGTTTCAATTATTATTTGGTAATAAATATGATACAAAGAAAATTTATAAAAAATTTAAAAAAATTATGCATTTAAGAAAAAATCTAAAAATTACTAAAAATCTAAAATATGTTATTTTATACTTTTAATTGTAAAAAAATTATTTTAAAAAATTGATGATATTCCATAGGCTAATTCATTGCCATCCTTACTCAAAAGTTGAGTTTGCATATTAGGATGCATGTTAGTATTAAAAATTATAATAGACTTTGTACGAAATAGTAAAGGTTAGTTTTGTTTGAATATTAATTAATGAAATGAAATAGAATAGAATGGAACGGAACATAATAGAACGATTTATAATATAATGGAATATAGTATTTTTACATTTATTTCGTGATTGTCAAGAGTCGTAGATCATTTGGTCCTATTGGTTTTAAGGTCGTCAGTTAGATGTTTTCAATTATTTATCTCTTGTTAATTGGATTCGTGTTAATTATTGTAATACTTCTTTCCTTGTTGCTAATAATATTCCCTGGGCTGACATATTATGTTATACTTGTTGGTATATATGGCACTGGCGTAATTGTATTATTTTTTAGCCAGACTTTGTCTGGCCTCCCCATGTTACTAATATCATTTGTGCAAGTGTGCAAAATTTTTGCAGATATAGTACGATGCAAAAGGCTTTGATGTTGAAGCAGGATATGCTGAATGCTTGGAGTTCGCCACCCACTGGTTGTATCAAAATTAATGTGGATGCCTCAGCACTCACAAATTCGGGAGAAACAGCGATTGGAGGCCTTGCAAGGAATGCTAAATGAAACTAGATGTGCGGGTTTGCAAGGAGACTCAGTTGGGGGAACATTACAAGAGCTGAATTATTCAAAATTTATTATGGACTACTTTTGGCTTAGGATCGAGCTTCCGAAATGTGTTTCTTGAATCAGACTCTCTTTTAGCCGTTAACAAGGTGAATGACGACCTTTGTCCTATGGATAAATTCTATCAAATTATTCGTACTTGCAAAGAACTGCTTAGCCATACTTAGCAGTATCGTGTGGTGCATAATTATCACGAAGCAAATATGTACGCTGACTACTAGGCTACTTGGGTTTATAGAGGCAATTTTGCTATTACTCATCTTGAGAATCCCCTGGACAACTCCATCTTTTCCTTCAGGAGGATCTCTTAGGTGTTACTCGGCCTAGGACTGTCCCTATTAGAGCCTAGCAAACTTTGATTGCTCGTTTGTACCGAAAAAAATGTAGTATAGTGAAAAATTATTTGGGAAGGATGAAAAGGTTCATAATGTAATGTAGTGAAATGTTGTTTGAAAGATGGATGAAATGAAATGTAATGTATAATAAATAAATATTATATCCCTTACATTAAAATGGATGTTGCAAGAGGTTTAACGCTATCATGTCTAATTAAGAAGTCACGATTGTGACTTTAATAATAAAATAATAAAAATTATTAAGGGCATATTAAGTAATATTTATTTATTATTTTAAGTTATATTCTAAATTTTCGAACCGAAGGTTTCTTATTTTCACTGTTTATGATGAAACGGAATGTAACATAAAACTCTCAGCTTCTATTACATTCTATTCTATTATAAAACTTTCTTCCAAAAGATAAAAGTGTGTTACATTCCATACCGTTCTATTATTAAACCCTCAACTTAACATAACCTAAGGGATAAACAGTACCTTTTGCCTTTTGCCTTGGTGCATCTATATGCATGTTAAAAATGACTCACATAAAATATATAGTAACTGTGAAAAGATCTGTGGTTGTGCCAATAATTAAATGAGAAAAGATTTGTGGCTAAGTAGTTAAATGCCCAATGAAGTTACGGATTATAAATTATCAAATAAAATGAATGTAATCTTTGCTTAATCTTCAATATTTATAACATATTTTTAAAAAGTTCTTATTAAAGGATTATATTTTTATGAAATTATTAATTTTTATTTATAACTATAAGAAAATAATAAATGTAATTGTTTCTTGTTAAGTATAATAAATTTTCAAATTATATATTAATGAAAAAATATATAAAAAATTATTAAACAAAGTCAATAATGATAATTAAAATTTTATTAATTTTGAATCAAACCATAGTTATATTTATTAAGATAGATAATAACAATTAAAGAAGACAATCTTTTTTCCCTATTTAAAATATTAGAAGTTAGTATCTTATGCAATTATTGAAGGTGAGTCTTGGAACAATTAATAAGGTTAATCTTTTGTGATCAAAAGGTTCCATATTCAAATAACAGAAATAGACCCTTTATAAAATAAAAGGAGAAGGTTCAATATAATTAATGTCTCTCGCTGATTCCAAAAACTATTGTTAATGTTGTTGTATATCTAACTTAACTATCCTAAAATGATATTTTCATCCGATGCCCTTTAGTTTTGGAACAATCCAGCAATTTAAAAAATGAACTAATAATTAACAAAAATTCATAAAACTAGGGGGAAAAAAAAAAGGAAAATCCTAGATCCATAATTGTCACCATCTATCCCTTCCAACATAAAACGTATTCAAATTTAACATGTTTAGTCTTAGGTGCTCTAGTCTGTTTCTGATCCCCACCTCCCAAACACATACTGTGGGCTCCTATAGTATATACTTACCACTTAATTGCATGGTTTCTGACTATTGATCATTTGTTTAAACTTGAACAACCTTGAATTAAAGTGATTACGATGAAATTTGTATATTTTATCAAGCTTTAATACACGGGAATAATTTTTTATTTCAAATATTTATATTTTAAAAATTATCACTTATTTTTATAGTATTATGTAATTATTATAAAATTATCTTTGACATATTCTACTTATTTTTATTATGTAGTAAATAGAAAATAAATATAATAAGAAGAATTATGTGACCTATCATTTTGCGGAATGCATTAAGAGGCTTGTATACTCGTTGAAGTAGCTTAAAATGTTGGTGGATAAGTTGGTGCCATTGCCAAACTTTATTGACATTGTAGTTTACTCTGCACTAGAAAAGACATTCTTAGAAAATCGTTCCCAGTAGTTTCACGACAATTTCATCTTTTGAATCTTCATTAAATGCCTATAGCTGGCAGACCCCGTTAGTCTAATGTTTTAACCTGAGAAGCAAACAAAATGGTGAAAAGGTCAATGCAACCATCTTTCAGCATTGGCTTACTCTTGTTTGAAAACATACAATCTTTGATTTTTAACCTTTATTTAAGCTTCTCAAGTTGAATTTGTTTTTGCACAAGGTCAAAGGTCTAATCAGAGGGTTTATCAATAATTGAGACAGTTCCCATGTGTCAACCTTACTCATCACTAAGCACTATATTTCTGATTAGAAATAGGTTTGTTGTTTGGACTGATTCCTCTTATTAGTTGCAACTCACTTTTACTTAAACTTTAACCCCTTAAACTATGCTGATCATGGTTTGATGCCTGCCTATTCATGATATTATTATAATATTAATAATTTACATTATTTAAATAATAATAATAAATCAATTATCCACTTTACGCGGATCGAGTGAAGGTTATCAATTATACGTAACTTGTTTTTATATTTTATAAAGAAAATATTTTCGTAACTTGATACTGTGACCTTCGGGTTACAGATGAATAACTTTACTAGATACTCAAATTGTGAAGTTCAAAAATAACATAAAATTTTTAATATAACAACATGAAAATAATACATTAACAGATGAGATTAACACTTCATTTCTCGTAAACAACTTTCATTTATGTAAAAAAGGTGCGTCAAATTATTGGAAAAAAACAGAAAAAAAATTCATTTCCCCCACAAACTGAGTCCAAATCTGAATCTGTCAAGCTCTTCTCTTACCATTACATATCTGTTTGTGATTTTTTCTCACACTCAGCATCAGTAGTACATGATCTTTTCCTGTGTCTTGTTATCTTCAAACAACAAGTGGTTGCAACTACTAGTGCTAATGAGTTGCTTAATCTCCTCAAAACCATAGTCTGATGGATTATCAATCCACAATCCATTTTGCTTCTCATGACTCCATTCCTCAGCACCACCACTTGGTAATAGTAATTTATGATCCTCTTCAATCCCATTGTGCAAATAATTCTGCAACCCTGATTGTTCGCTGTTACTAGCAATGTATCCGAATTCTGACTCCTTAACATGATTGATCTGGTTGTTCCAACTGCCATCGGAGGAACTACAACTAGCTTCACCTCCAAACCTCAGCAGACTCTCTTTGACTTGGTAATTATGTTGCATAGGACTAACAAAGCTTTCTTGGGGTTGAAGCACAGAATTAGATGTAAAAGAACTGTTGCTCAAAGGACTAGATGAAAATGAAGTAGGATCATTCACAGGACCAGATAAACCGTAATAAGTGTGATTGCTGCGTCTGTAGGAGGATGATGATGAAAGTTGTGTGGAGGGTGACAATGCTGTAGCCTGAAGAAGAGATGAGAAACTAGTAGCTTGGTGATGAGGTCCTATTTGAGATGTGGGATTAAGCAGTCTCATGAGTTTCTTCTTGAGCTTGGTGTTCCAGTAGTTCTTTATATCGTTATCTGTTCTGCCTGGCAATTGAGCTGCTATTATTGACCACCTGCATATTAATATTGGAAAAATTCCACGAGGACACAGAAACTTCTCATCAGTGCTCATTGTACTTCATTTCAAAGGAGTAGTTCAGAGTTTGGGATACATTAGTGAGAAGTAGAAAAAATTCATTCCGAATTTGGCTTTATTCATGGAGTATGCGAGTTCTGCTCAGAAAGAGAGAGATGAACATGTGAAACATAGACTATTCACTGTTCTGAAGAGGTAAATGAATATGAGGTGGAATACCTGCTTCCAATGTTAGCATAGAGGTTGCAGATTATCCTGTCCTCATCATCTGAGAATTCTCCGTGTTTAATGTTGGGTCTCAGATAATTTAGCCATCTTAACCTGCAGCTTTTGCCACATCTTTTAAGCCCTGTAACAATGCCAGATACTGATTCAACATGGGTTGGATCATAACCAAACAAGGATTAAGGTAGTAATTTCTCTTCATGGCAATATTTTTCATTTCTCCAAAATACCAGCAATAGCAGAAGGGAAGAAGAAGTGAAATGTCTTACCAGCCTTCTGTGGGAGAGCAATCCAATTGCCTCCTGTCCCATGTTTCTCTATAAACTCCTTGAGCTTTGCATCTTCTTCAGGTGACCATGGCCCTTTCTTCACATTAGTCTTATCACAACAAGGTGCCCTCCCCATACCCTTTTCCGTCTCTGTCTATCTTTCTCTATTTTTAACAAGGACAACTTTCGAAACCAACAGGCTTGAAGGATGTGAGAAACTTGCTTTGTTCCTTTAGAAGACTTGGCTTTTAGGATACGAGGGAGCTAGATTTATTAAGAGATAACATAAGTCAAAGGAGAAGCCTTCCTTAATTTCAATTATCAGCTTCCATCTCTTATAAACAAATCACCACCAATAAGTGTGCTTCCATGGCTACCCCTCTTTTCTGCTCTCTTTCTCTAGTTATAAACGGAATCCAAAGTCTACTCAAGTAATGACATACAGGCGTTATACTATATAGGCAAGTCACAACCAAAGCCTATTCCTTTCTTTCCCCAATTATAGGCCAAGTCATAGGTTAGCTCCAATGAAAAATCAGAAACCCCTTTGTGCTGTCTTAATTAAATACTACATCTCGTCATTTTTTTTTTCAATTTGCCTCATAATTGTGCTTTCAAGCGTATCCCACGTTGATTAAGAACAGAAGGGAAAGAAAAGAAGATAATACACAAATTGCATGGCGTAATTTTCCTTTCTTTAAAACTCATTATCAGATCATGACAATGATACAATGATTAGGTGCTCCTGGACCAACTTACTGTTCAACAAGGTGTAGCTACAGAGCTGCAGTGGTACATAATGGAAGCATTTCTTTATTATTGGATTAGTACACATGATTATGTCGATTGTATATTTAATCTCCAAGCCTTGAATTATTCTAAGCCATGGCTGCTTGTGAGGTTGTGAGGTATAAGGCTAACGAGTAGTACCAAGAAAATAGAGTTTTATACAAAAATTCCCTCCCAAACTAAAAGTAAAAGTATACCTCAATCGGATTTGTTTATATACGTAGCCGACTAATAGTCTAATAGTTATCTACGTTCTTTAAAAAAATGGATGACAGTGTTGGGTTCAAATGTGTAGTCGTCATGTTACATAGACAACATCTGAAAGATTCACTCTTTAACTAAAAGAACTAAAAGCTAAGTCTGGTTAATTTTTTTAATAATATATGATAAGTAATAATTATCTTTTAGATATATGTCTAAACAACCTTTCTATTAGATAAGGATAATATGTTATCGAACCTCGATGATGATATGTGTCAGTAGATTTTTGAAAGAATATTATAACTTGAAAATTTTTTATTTTAAATGAATTAATTAATAATTCAAAATCAATTAATAAATTCAATTCGAGTGACTATTTAAGAATTTAGACTCAGATTTTCTAAAATATTTTTGTACTTATTTACTTTTATTTTTGATATTTTGCTTTTTATTTTTAGTTAGTTAAAAAGTTATTTGGTGAGTTTCTAATTTTTATTTTGATTTATTTCTTTTTCCATAAGGTATGAAAATTACAGCCTATTTAGTTTTATTATGATTTTCGATTCTGTTTTTATTTTTAATTTTTGTAAGAAAACATGTTTGGTTGAGTTTATGATTTATGCTTTTAATTTTAGTTTCTTCTAATTTTCATAACTTATGAGTAAAAATTGAATTAATTAATTCATATAATTAATATATCTATAATTTTTACCATTAACTAAATATGCATTATTTAATTATTTAATATTAATTATTAATAAAAATTATGATTAATATAATTTAATTATTGAATTTATTTCAATTTTATAATTTGCTTAAAATTTTACAATTTTTTAAATTAAAAATAATTTAAAATTTTTGGTAATTGAATAAATATATTTTTAATTTAAAAATATTTATCTATCAAAACTTTAAAATGCTTACGAAATAAATTTTCAGATATAAATAATATAATTTGAATTTTCATACATAAAATAATATATTAAAATAAATATTAGTTTATAAATAAATATTTAAATTTATGGCTTATTTAATCATTATATCAATTAAATATAATAAAATTTAAGTTAATATTTAATTATTTAATATTTATTAAGTGATTAAAATAAAATAAACAAATTAATTTATATAATTAATGTAATTAAATTTTTATTTAAAATTTAATTATTATTATTATTAATAAAATAGAATTATATTGACATTAATAACAATTTTATTTTTTATTTTTATTTGAAAATAAATCAAAATTAAAATCGGGAAACAAAAATGAAAGTAGAACCAGATGACCTATTAAAAGTAATTTCAATTTTCTGTTTTCATTTTTCTCTTAATTTAAATTTATCATTAACTAACATATACTATTTAATTATTTAATATATTAAATTTTAATAATATAGTTAAGACTAAAACAATTTAATTATTGTTTAAATTTATTTTAAAATTAAAATAATTTAAATTTTATTTTAATAATTATAATAAATATTTATTTATAAATAAAATTTACAAATTTTATGATTTACTTGTTTATTTTAAAAAAATATAATGAATTCGTTATTAATGATATTATAAAATATTTAATATAATATCAATTGTTTAATTTATAATAATGTTATGTTATATAATATTTAATTATTATGATTATTAAAAGTGTAATAATTTTAATACTAAAAAAAGTGTAATATTTTAATAAAAATAAAAATAAAAATAAAACCAAAAGAACTCTTGAAAATTTCAATTTTAATCAATTCTAACTTCCAAGAGATAATAATTAACTTTAGCCTATGTTTGGTTGGACGTAAAATTTTTAATTAAATGGAATGATTTATAATGAAATAGAAAGCAAATGGATGTAATATTAAAAAATTGTTATTTGAGAGCGATGAAAACGTTCATAATGTAACATAGTGAAAAATTGTTTGAGCAAAAGGTTTATAATATAATATAATGTATTATTTTACATTCCATCGTAAACTCTCTAAATTAAAAGTTTTCTATTTTTAACGTTCAGAATAGAATGAGATATAATATGAAACTCTTCTCTTCTATCTCATTACATTTCATTCTATTATAAAACTTCATATTACATAACCTTAATGACTAGTCAAGAGTTGATGTGAGACTAAAAATGTTTACAACAGTGGATGCATTGTATGCGTATAGGGTAATTAAAGTCTATCGCCAATGAAAAATATCAAACTTGGACCAATTCATGAGACCCATTTGCAGCTAAAGTATAAGCTTGAATTCAAGTCAGCTATGTTGGTCGGGCCAATTAATATGTCCAAAATTTGGGGGAGTGACGTAGTTCATAGTATAGCAAAGTGCCATATATATTATACTGAAACGTGCTTTGATTGGCCTACCTTTGGTCATAGGCAAATAGATATTGGAGCATTTTTCTTTTATTCTTTCTTTTTTTGTAAAGGAACTGCATGTTTAGAACAGTTACCCCGCCATTGAATAAAGTTGATGGGTCGTACCATTCCAAACTAAATTTATCACATGTCAACAGTGATTAGCAATATACTATAGTGACAGTACATATTAATATAGTTTTGCTCCTTTCAAGTGGTCTAAGTGATTCGTAGAACTCTTCACGTAATTCGAATTATACAAGTATTTATCAAATATTAGAAGTTAAATTTGTATTACATTTAATATATATCTTAAGGATTATCTAGTTGAACTTGTTATCTAATTTTGAGCTCTTAATTTATTAAATAATTTATAAATTATTATATATATTCAAGAATATATCTAATGCAAAAAAAAAAGTATATACATATATAGTTTCAAGCATTCGTGACCACACACACACAAAAAAAAAAAAATCACATGCAGGAGGCAATTAATTGCTGCTTCCTTCCTTCTTTTGACTACAAATTTCGGTTCATGTCACATCCGAGTGAAGCCAATTTTGTTTCTATGAAGGAGTTGTCAAACTTTGTTCTCCATCTTCCAATTGTCATGCCTACGATATGATCTGTTTCATTTCTTAACAATTAATAGACAAGCCATGGAGGTTCTAAACGTAAATCCTTCCCATTGCAAGCTTTAATGTCCTCCAAACTAAAACGAAAGGAAAACACATCTCCAATTCCAATGCTTAGGCACCATTATTGCTGTGGTGAAGAAGAATTAGAAGAACTAGTGGAGTTGTTATTTGGTTACTCTGAATAGGACATTTTGAACCATGTGAAAATGAGCACTACAGGAAGCTGGATTTAGACACCATGGCACTCCATTATTGCCACTCTTACAAGACTTTACCTTTAACAAAACATGGGATTAATTTACTTTTCGCAAAAACGCGACTAGGTCCTATATGTTTTAAATACTACCAAAATGAAACACTAGACTATGTCATGGCTGACCTTTGATGGTTACATTAAAGATAGCAATATTTGTAGACTTATGGGGCAAGTGTGGTCCAAGGCTCCAAGCACAAACTCTAAGGGCAGACATACGACAAATAAGCTACGATAAGATAATTATATTCATTAATTGTTGGAGATATAAAAGTTAAAAAAATTAATAGGTCACCATTGAGTTTTTTTCAACGATATTAATATGTAGATTGAAAAATATGCTTGGTGCCTTGCTTTCCTTGCTCTTCTATTCCAACCCTACATGTTGACCTTAGTCCCAGAGCCAGAGAAGACGTTGATATCTATTTTAAGATTTGGGTCTTGTTTCATCTTATTTTCCCTAAAATTTAATGCTTTCCACCAAACCATTAAGCTTTTCTAAGTACACTATCTTCTTGATGTCTGTCTCTCTCTCTTTTAATTTTACCAAAAGCACCAATCAGATAAATAGCCGACAGCTGACTTAATTGCGTGGAGAATTACTTCCTACTGGTTGTGTAAATCCAACACTGACCTATTCGGTGGCACTGAGATGAGGTACTAAAAAAAATGAAAATTACCATATTGTCAAATCAAATTAAGACTTATCCATATTAGATATTAGGTCAATAAATAATTATGAGTAATTTAAAAACAATCTCTTTATTAATTAAGAGTAATGCTACGTATTATTAGACCTTTTTAAATTTTACGTATTAGTGAAACTCTTAATGAATATTGTTGTTATTGTAGTATATCATTAAATCATTGATCTTAAACACAGGAGTTTTGTTTCATGTCCGTGAAGTAAGAGCACAGTCCTCTACACAATTGGTTGCCTATAACATAAAAGATAATACATTAACCATGACAGCTAATAATAATATTTAATACAATAGGGGGATTTATAAGAAGGGGAATGGAAAATAAAAAGATCCAAAATTTAGTACTTTATAATATATCGAAGTGCAATATCAAATCACTATGGGAAACAGTTTTATTTTTATGGTACTTTGGGACATCAACTTCTTTCATGGGTTTTATAATGTTCAACCATCGACGTTTACTGTTCACATGATAAATGACATTTTAAGATTTATCATGAAGCTCCAAAACAGCAAATCTTGACAATGTTTGGCTTTGAATTCAGCAAATTATTTTGAAGTTGATTGGGTAGAAATTGAGTTTCCATCAGTCTTGTCTAAGGCTTGAACCCCCTTTAGGGGTATGACAAATTTCAAAATTGTGAAATCACTTGCGTATCATTTATGCACTCGTCCATTTTTTCATTGTGAACATGAGCAAAGGACTTTGTCTATCCATTCCATCTGGTCAAGATATATATAGTACCGATAGATGCTAGAGAAAGGGATGTGTATAGAAAATGTGTAAAAGAAAAGATCAATCAAGATTCTATACTTCTATTGGCAGATTTTCGATTTGACAATGAACCAAAAAAACAAAAAAAGCAACATAAAGTTACTGAAGTTAAATTTCAAACTTTTCTAGGTTTGAGCTGTATTGCCTTATTATTGTGTTATAAGAAGATTATAATGACGAATTGAATCATGGAATTGAAGATACTAGAACAATATTGTATGCAAGTGGAAAATCCTTGTTAATGCTTTACTCAACGTTCCTGACTATAGTTTAATTTCGAAGTATTAACAACATTAACAAGATTATACTCTTTAAACCAGCCTTTGATTTGGTACTTATTATCCATTTGTTGTTTTAGTATCTTATCCGATGCAAATGGTTGACATCTCTACTTCATATACTTCCAACAGCTTTTCACTAACCCTACTAGCAGAATCCTTCTGGGGATTTGGCAATGCAAAGTGTCAACTCTTTATTAGGCTTAGAACGAGTTTATTCAAGTGGTTTAGCCAAACCCATATTAATAAAATTGGGTTAGCAAGTACATATTACCATGAATCAACTATAATTAATATTAGTCATCTTCCTGAATACACACTTCAACATTTGGACTTTTTTGTCTTCTACCTTTTGTTTAATCTTCCCCTTTAAAATCCAAAAGTCGTGAAATGAATATAATCAACTTAAAGAAGGAAATAATGTAAAGGATAAGACTTTACACTTGTTTCTAGTTGATATGATATTCCAATGCTAGATCCTTTTACAGTAAGGATATTGTATAATAATGGCATAATAAGAGAAAACAATTATTTACAGACATGCAGCAATTGACCTGCAAACATAAGTATAGAACTATTCAGGAAAAGTTGGTATGAGTTAGGTCGAATCAAATACCTTTTTATGTATCTTTCTTCTCTGTTGGGGATTCCTCATATTATGTGAACAGAAAGACTGTAGCGCACCATATACATTCTAAAATATGCAATAGAAGAAACAGTATTATTTGTTTTGAATTTTAGGTATCAAGTGAGCAAATGTATTAGAAGAAACGGTATTTTTTTAATCATCACAACTTTGAAATGATTGAGAGGGACTAGACTTAAAATGGGTTTCTTCCAAGGGATTACTGTTGACTGAAGAGAATCCGTTGGTTGGTTTCCTGAGACCAATTCAACCTTTGCCTTTGTTTCCAAATCATCAAACATATATAGAATGCATTGCGTGCAAGGCCTGCATGTTTATTTTAATTGGACATGCAACACGTACAAAGTTTAGAAACCAGAGAAAGTGTGTGGACCTGCATTGATATTTGACTAGAGGGCAGTCCAAAAATAATTAGTACATGTTTTACAATGTCTCATTATCGGATTAGTCCTCAAGATCAATTAAGATATGATAATCCCAATGAGCGAGTTGGGTAACCTAAACGAGTCTATATGCATGATCAAAGTAATCAAGTACCCAAAACACACGCTACAATAATAGTTCGAAGGTCACAAATCCTCTCAACCAGTGGATTTGCCGTTAAGGAGTTGTTAACCATATATATTCTTTTCTTATCTAGCTAGAGTTTCCATGCATGTTCTCGTTGTTTGATATAAGTAGACATGCCCCTATTCATTAATGATAAGAGTGCCCTTCGAATGCTATCTTTAGAAGCATAGAAAAGCCGCTTAGCTATGTTAGACTCGACTTATGATCGTGTTTTTTTTTTTGCTAAATTCCATGGGGTTGGTACGATTTCTAGGTTATCTTCTTCTTTTCGTGTTTGACTCATCTCCATCAATCTAGCTATTTCCAAAGTGGAGCTACCATATTTTGACTCTGTCATACCGCTTAATTATCTGACTTGGTAAAAGTTCATTCACTATATAATTCCAGTACGAAAACACCACGTAATGTGTAATTCCAACTTCTGGAAACAGGTTGTTGTAATTTGCTAATAGTAAACAATGATGCTTTTCGGTTAAAAATCGCAGCTACTTGATTTTCTCGTCCAAAGGTAATATGTAATGTCTTTTTTTTTTAGAGAAACGAATTCATTAAAGGAAGAAACCAAAAAAGAAGAAACAACTAAACCAAAAACTAACAGGCTTTACCCCATACACCCAGACCTAAGTTATAACCGGACCTAAGTTTCCTAAGAATTGGCTATATGAGAAGGAAAATCAGAACAAAGATCTGAAGCAATACTACTTGAGATACTATCCCAATTAAGATGGTTTGCATGAAACAAAGCTACCCTTGCTAACGAATGAGCGGCTTTATTAGCATTCCGAGAATTCCATTAGAAGGATAAATGTTGGAAGCGAGTCTTAAGCGCAAGACACTCAGCAAACACTAAACCAACCTCTAATAAGTTACTAGAAGAACCACTGATATTATTAATCACTTCTAGACAATTCGATTCAATAATAATTTTATCCAAATTTTGATCCTTGAGCCAAGCTAAAGATTCTTTAATAGAGATTGCTTCCGCAAGAAAAGCATCCAAACAATAAGGGATATGACTCGACAAAGCTCTAACAAAACGACCTTGATCATCCCTAAGAACTATACCAAACCACGAACTGTTATCATTTTTCGAAACCAAAGCATCTACATTACACTTCAACCAACCAACATCATGTTTACTCCAAGAGAGGCGAAAAGGAGGATTGTTTGAAACCAAGATAACCTGATCAAAAACGCACTTGGCCTTTTTCCAGTCACGAAGAAAGCCATCCGCAAAAGCCACTATAGCCATTGGATAAGTATCTTTTTGCTCCAACAAAAAAGATTTCTATGAAACCAAAGGCTCTAACATATGGATAAAATTCGGTCCTGCAAATAATAATTGTTACCAATTAAAAAAGAGGAAATACAACATTTAATATTGTCACCATCCAAAGTAATACCTGCAGCATTCCAAACTCGGCTAGCATGAGAACAAGAGAGCAAAATATGATCCTGCTACAAAAAACATCAATAGCTACTCCCCTATCTGAAATTCGCTGCTTACAAGGGATGAAATCATGTAGCAACCGCCAATGGAATTCTTTTATTTTTGGGCGGAGTTGAGCGTTCCAAATAAGATTCCAAGGGCCATCAACCACATAAGAGGAGATAGAAGAGAGATGATCAGTAGCTACCTTATATCTCGATTTTACACTATACATTCCATTCCTTGCGTGATGCCAACAGAAGTGACTAGAAGGCAAAAAGGGGGAAATAGGGATTTTAAAAACCTAAGATGCATCCATCAGTGCTAAAATGCCATTTATAAAAGAGTGATCCCATCTCGAGTTCTAGGAATTAAAAAGATAGCTAACTTTCATATTTTCCATACCAGGTAAAGGAGTAGAGTGCACAAAAAAATCAGCTTCACGATTCAACCAAGGATCCTTGAAAAGTAAGATCGAATTTTCATTTCCCACTCGCCAATGAGCACCTTTATCCAGCAATTTTTAGCCAAAAAATGCTCTTCCATATTAGACTGGGATTGCTACCCTCCTTAGCATTCAAAAAATTGCAATCAAGAAAATACTTAGCTTTAAATAGTTTACTCGGAAGGGAATTTAGGTGAGTCAAAAAGCGCCAACCTTGCTTACAAAGCATAGAGAGATTAAAACAATTTAAGTCTCGAAAACCCATACCTCCCAGCTTCTTAGGAACACAGAGTCTCTCCCATTTAGCCCAGTGAATTTTAGCTCGATCACTCGACGAAGCACCCCACCAAAAACAGTTCATCATCTTATGTAAGTCCTCACAAATACCTTTTGGAAGGAGAAAAACACTCATGTAGAGAGTAGGAAGAGCTTGAGCAATGGTTTTGAGGACAATCTCTTTGCCAGGTTTAGAGAGCAGTCTATTTTTCCAACTGAGAATTCTTTTACTCAGTCGATTCTTCAAGAAAGCAAACACTTGTTTTTTATTTCTTCCAACTAAACAAGGAAGACCAAGATAGCGACCATGGTTAATAGGATTAGAAACCCTTAAAATTGAAATCGCTTCTTGCTTCGCATCCATCTTCGTGTTTGAGCTAAACATGACACCAGATTTTTTATAATTGATAGCTTGTCCTGAAGCTTTCTCATAGATATATAGGATTCTTTTTATGTGACTACACTTATTAGATGAAGCTCTAAAAAAAAGAAACTGCCATCAACGAAAAATAAATGAGAAACACTAGGAGCCCTACTGCAAATGTTAATACCATGAATATCACCTCTAGATTCTACCTTCCTCAAAAGTGCGGATAAGCCTTCAGCACATAAAATAAAAAGATAAGGAGATAGAGGATCTCCCAGTCTAAGCCCTCGTCTAGGAACGATGGAACCCACGCTTTTATCATTAAAAGCAACAGAATAATTAACTGTAGTTACACAAAGCATAATCTATTTCTCCCACTTAGCATCAAACCCCAGCTTTAACAAAATGAATTCAAGATAACTCCACTCAACTCTGTCTAGAGCCTTGCTAATGTCAATCTTAAAAGCAACATCACCATTTGAACCATGCCTTTTATTCTTCATGTAATGAATAATCTTAAAAGTTACCATAAGTTTGTCAGAAATAAGTCTACCAGGAACAAAAGCAAACTGCATTGGAGAGATAATTCTAGGAAGAATAACTTTGAGTCTATTGGCAATGACCTTGGCTATGATTTTATAAACCACATTACAAAGAGCAATTGGCCTGAAATCCTTCATACTACTAGGCTTGTCTTTTTTCATAATTAAAACAATAGTAGTATTGTTTAAGGAAGCAGGGAACTCATAGTTTTCAAGCCAAGAGCAACTTTGAGATAAAATGTCAGCTTCTACAATGTTCCAGCATTTCTGAAAGAAAGTTGGATTCATACCATCAGGACCAGGCGCTTTGTCGGGGTGTATCTCAAAAATTGCTTTTTAAAATTCTTCCATGTTGAAAGGAGCCAAAAGAGAATAATTGTCATTTTCTGTGACCACCAGATTGATACAAGCAAATTCTTCCAAATTCAGGTCATCAAGAGGAGCTGCAAAAAGCTTATTAAAATAATCCAATTTAATAGAGCACATAGAGTCAATCTCCGAGATATCATTACCTCGATCATCCTCCAGAGAATCAATATGATTAATCCGCTTACGTTTTGAAGCTTGAGCATGGAAGAATCTAGAATTAGCTTCCCCGTAATTAATTCAAAATTTTTTTGACCTTTGCTTCCAGTAAATGTCCTCCTGAGCAAGAAGATTCTAGAGTTCATTTTTAAGGTTCAAAATCAACACATCATTAACATGGGACTGCTGAACATAGTCAAATTTCCTTTTTAAATCATCAATCTTTGCTTTAAAATTATGCTCCAGTGATTTATTCCAAGCAACTATAGACGAACTGCAAGCTAAAATCTTTTCTAACACTCCAATATTCGGGCCTCAAGACCAAGCATGGTGTACAGTCTCCATGGAACCATTTTCAATCAACCATTTATTTTCAAATTTGAACCTGCTGATTTTTTTAACCTAGAGATTAGTGCTAGCAAAGAGCTTAATTGGACTATGGTTCGAATAAGGGTCGACCAAATTATAGAGCTTATGATAAGAGAAATAAGCAATCCAATATGCAAAAACAAAAGCTCTGTCTTAAACACTCCATCACCAGAGAATCCGAGCCTCAACCCCGTTCCCAAGTGAAACCAAAACCCACAAGTAGAACATCAACCAAATTACAATCTGCAATATAAGAACGAAATCCATCCATGAGAGAGGTAGGGTAATCCTGACCACCGAATTTATCATTAACAAAAAGAAGACTATTAAAGTCTCCCATGCAAACCCAAGGCAACTGATAATGACGAGATAGAACTTTAAGAAGTTCCCAACTACTTCTCTTTCTATGAGTTTCAGGAAAGCCATAAAAACCGGTAAATCTCCATTTAAAGTTATTAGAATGAACAATCTCTATATCAATGTGATTACTAGAGTAACCCAAAACAGTAGCATTTTTATTATTATTCCAAAGTAGAGCAAGACCTCCATTATGACCATTCCGGTCAACACAGAAACAACAATCAAACTTAAGCAAAATACGGATTTCCTCCATTCTACTAGAAGTAATAAAAGTTTCACTAAGAAAAAGAAAGTGAGGCTTATTGTTCCTAACAATGTCTTTCAAAGCATTAACTGCACGCGGGTTGCCCAAACCCTGACAGTTCCAAGCAATACAATTCATGTCGATTGGCAGGTCTCGTGAGAAAGACCGGCCGTTGATAAGTTAGTAGAGCTAGGAGTTGAAATCGAAAAAGATGAATCTCTGCTACCTTTCATCTCATTGAAATTGTTTGCATTATTTGAGGTCTCTTGGGGATTTTTTTTGACTTCATCAACATCCATGACAATATTTTCTTTTTCCTTATGAGCTGCTGATAAAATCAGTTCAATACCAGTAGTTTCTGGTCCAGGAGCAAAAGAAACCGATTTTGATAAACCATTTATTTAGGCAAATTTAAATTTCCTAAGAAAAGAGCCATAAGAAATACTGACTCTATTTTTTATTTTTCCTTTTCCAAATATTGATTCTCTTGATTTGTGGAACTGCAATCAAGACCTTTGTGATTGTTGGGATCTCTTCTCCACTGATTAGGGCGGATTCTATTTTGGGCTCGAATCTCTGATCGGATTTCCTCCAGCCGCTCTCTTCTAATCTCCTCCTCCGACAGCTCAGTGAGTTTAACATAGCTTAATTCACTATGACCAATAATGCCACGCAGATAACAAATAAGAGGTATCCTCTCATAGCTGAAAGAGACTTCAAAAAAATCACCACTCTCCTTTCTAATCTTCTTAGTTCTTATAAGAGGTTCAATTATGTTTAAACGAACCCTAATACGCATGTAATTAATGAAAGAGTTACGTTTGTTATCAGTATCACAATCAAGAAATGTGTCCGTAATATTCCCTATATTAAATGCCAACGATTTTGAAGCAAAACTAGGAGGGAGATCCTGCACTCTAATCCAAAAATCGGCAAACTTGAAATCAACATCTTCAGGATTCTCACTCTCACTCATCTGATGCACCAGCAAAATGCAGTTATTAAAACTCCATGGCCCTCTTGCCAACATTTTCCGAAGATTCACTGTGTGGAAGAATTGGAAAAGATAGAGTTCATTACCCCCAAAAGGTTTGATAGAGCATCCCTTAATAGGGTGTCATAGCTTGAGCAAAGTCCTTTCCATAACTTTAAAATTGACACCTCTCTCTCCTAAAAATCTGCCTAACAGACTTAGATTGTAATCAATATTGTTTCTTTTTTATCTTTGATGCCTTAATCACGAGCTCTGCATCTTCTTTCTCTCGAATGAATAAACATTGAAATTCAGGCTCCATGGAAAGCAAAAAAAACACAACGAAATGAAACAAGAAAAATTGGCTAGCAATACGAAAACATGCACAAAAGCATAACGAAACTTGCATCCCTAGAGAGAAAAAATGGGCAAGACTTGGTATCAACACTTCATTCTATGTAGGTAATATGTAATGTTTTAAAAATTGGTTCGGAGTTAAGTTCTTAAAATCAAACATTTAAGGTTTAAAAGATTCATCTGGTACTAAATTATTATAAAATTAGCTAAAGATTAAATAAAATTAAAGAATTTAAAATATGATTGAAAGAAATTATTTTTACTTATTGAAAATTAAAGTTTAACTAAAAATTGTCAAATAAAAATTAATTAATTAATTTTAATTTATAAGAACTAATTAATTTATAAAATTGAGTGATCAATAAAAAAATTAATCGATTTTTAACAAAAAAATTATTAAAGCAAATAGAAATGGAAAGTTCAAAAATGAACCAAAAAGTTGAACGGTTAAATTTTTTTACAATTGAATAGATCAAATTAATTAAAATTTTTAATCACGGATAATATGTACAGATACAATTGTAGTTTGTAAAGAATTCTATTCCAGGGAAAACTATCAGAGACTCTTATAATCACTCAGTCATTCTCTAACTAATTGCTCTAATGTTTGTCGAGCCGACAATTCTCATATTTAGTCTCAGCTCATGCCCAAACTAATATTCCGTTAACAAGTTAAAATAATAATAGTAACTTTTAGATTTTAAATTACAAATTATAAATTGTTATGAGAATTATTAATAATTTTGAATAATACTGTAAATTGTATAACCAATCATTAAAAGCTTCGTGGCCTTATTGCAGCAATAACGTTTTAATTGTTTTTTTGTTTTTTTGATTGAACATTATGAATCACGTTAGGCTGAACTGAGATTCGGATTAGAGGGAAGGCTTGACGTCATTTGATCCGCAGTCGACCCTAAGAACCTATATTTTCTACGCACAGCAAATCATTTCATTTTCATTTATCGACAATGTGATTGGTTCTATTCATCGACATCTAAATTACACGCAACTGACTGATTCCATCTTTTCTCTTCTTCTTTAGGTATCTGTCGGAAGCAATATGGTACCTGTAGTTTTTAATTAAACGGAGCAGCTAGTTGGTTGGAGGAATGGAACGAGCAGCAAGCTACGAACGTTCCCTTCCCACATTGCTAAAACACAACGCATGAGGAGGATTTCACGATTACAAAATGCAACTGGAGGGCCGTTATAATGCATACCTTTCTCGGCCTTTTGGCTAAGATCAAGTGTAGTATCTGTTCTTATCAGTTTAATATCTGATACGTGGGTCATTGGCCCACATGATATTAAATTACTTTTTGTAAGGGAAAGATCCATTACAGTAGCTTGCTACTGGGATCTTTAAGCGTCGCCCATGCGTTGCACTATTGCAAGGGCCTGGCGCACCCTCCAAGACTTAAAGTTAAATTTCTTTTTAAGGTGGAGTTTCTGAAATATGGAAAGCCTAGTCCTAAATTTAAATTTCTAATTAAGGTGGAGTTTTTGATATGCAGAAAGCCTGTTTTGATGGAATTTAGGCTTAAGGTGGTTGACATTTACTAGATTGGACCTCCTTTGAAATAACAGTAGGCCCAAAATGGGTCTGAACGGATAGTATTTGGTTACAGCCGTAAAGGAGGAGACACGTGGAACTGTAAATGTAAAACAAGATTGACCTAAGTCCATGATGGTGATGTAACTGTAACAGTGTACAGATATAAATTTGAAACGGCAGTGTTTTTGTAACACTGACACAACCTCAAATGCTGCAAACCTCAGTTCAACAGTTCTCTCATGGCTATTTCCGTTTGCAAATTCCCGTGTTTGCTTTCGCCTACCTCTGCAAGCCCATGTTTGTCTATACAACAACACCAACTACTCGGATTTGGGCTCCGCTGGAAGATTTACGAGTACCCTTATCGAAAGCGTTTTAAAATATGTGCTTGTTCGGTGAAAAAGTCCAGGTTCTTAAGTTGTTTTTTGATGTTTTTGTTGCTTAGTTGATAGTTATTTGATGCGTAGGCTTCTCTCATTTAGATTGAAACTGGAAATGGTGATGCAGGAGAAAGGTGAAGAGTAATGCGGAGCTTTGCAATGATATTCGCGAATTTGTAATGGCTGTTGGAGTTCCAGATGATCACGTCCCAACTATGAAGGAGCTCTCCGATCATGGAAGGTTTTCCATTTCTCCTTTTGATCTTTTTATTTTTATATTTTTGCAGAAATGGGAAAATGCTGTTTTCTATGTTGGCTTTGATTTTATGTTTGAGTCTCGCTCTGTAACGGCATGTGTTATTTCAAAGGGTTCTAATTTGAATTTGTTTGAAAGTCTGCCTTCTAATTCGGGGTTGATATTAACAAATGTAATGAGTTGTCAGCTTTGATGTCATGAAGAACAGTATATCCCAAGTAAAGATATGGTAATAACTCAACTGAAGTAGTTTAATCTCAAGGGAATTAGCCGATTGGCTTATGCAATAACAGCTTGTCCATGAAACTTGTTTTCTTTATAGGCATTAGAGGTCTTTCTTTTTCTGTTTTGCTTCAGAAAAAAAAAAAGGTAGACCTCTCCGAACTTGATATGAAAATAAACCAGCAATCTTGCCTACATACTTGCACTTTTCTACCCAAAGGGAATTTTTAAAAATAATTTAAACCTGTTTCTCTCCCTTGTACTATAGGACTGACCTTGCAAACATTGTGAGAAGGAGGGGATATAAACTTATTAGGAATCTTCTTTCAAGCTCGGTGAAAGCAGATACTGATGTTCCTGATTTGGAGAAGAGATCAACTCATGGACAGGATCTCAGCAGTGCTGCTAAGGGTATACCAACATATCTATATATGTTCTTATTTACAATGCTTTTTTTTTCTTCTTTTTTTTTTTCCGTTGCTGCCATTGTTGATAGCTTTCTGCTATTTAAAAGGTCAGGATGAGAAAGTGAGGGATGCAATGGAAGATGCTTTGGTGCCATCTAAAGTTCTGACTGCATCTGGCCACTCTGACAGTTTAGTAGTTGATTTAGAACATGACTCTGGTGATCATAGTTATATTTCTTTGGGGATGCCTCTCAATTCTTCTTCAGAAGAAGTGACCGTTTCTAATCTAGACAAGCAAGATGATGATGTTCAAAACGTGACAGTAAGTGGTTCCTTGCCAACGGTTTCTTATGCTACAGAACCTCAAGATGAGGACTTCAAACATGTAAAAGATGGTTCCATGTCAGGGCAATCAAGTACTGTAGAACCACAGGATGAAGAGATCTGTGGAATGGTTGAGGATATTTCCTTGGAAACCGAAGTCTCTGTTGTGAACAACAATCAATATAGTTTGAATGTGTATGACGATATCAGTTCTGATGAAAAAAACAGCAAGTGTGTACAAACTTCAGCCAATTTCCCCTTGGAGAGTGAAGTTTTGTCCCATTCAAAAAATCAGGATGAGAACAAAAAAAATGTGGCTGAAGAAACATTGTCTGCAACTGAATATTCAGACACAAAAGATTATGACAATTACGCAGATACTTTTCCTGGATGCAACAATACCAATCGTGGTTTAATGCCAACGCATTCAACACAGGCTTCAACGTTGGAGGAGGTGGTGGCAAAATTCATAGAGAGTGGAGATTTGGATGTTATTGAAGGTGAGTTTAACAATATGCACTTAATCTTGATTCTGTTTAGTATGAAAACAATCATGCAGTGAGGCTCAAAGTTGTTCACTTAAGAGTAACTGAATCTGCTTCAAGTCATTTTGTTGTTACCGGGTTTTGAAGTTTCATATTCTATTCAGTGCATTCATGGTGACTTTCTTGACCTGGCATACTTGCAGGTATATCTTCCATTTAAAATGCTAATACATTCTTCAATGCTATGCCACTGTGTTCCTTGCAATGATGAATTCTGATGCAGCTCCTACCAAAGTAAATTGGAATTTGAATCCTTTTGTTTGTGCCTTGTGAAGCTAACCAATAGGGCATACTTGTGTATCAGATGATATCCATGGAATATTGGAAGAACGTGATGCGACATTAAATGAGGGATTTGATCTAAAAAAGTCAACTGACATGCTATCGAAGAACCCTTCTGAGGAGAGCTTTGGGCATGCCTTTAGCATGAGTAATCCTGCTTCAACAAAGAATTGGATTATATCCAGACCTGAACTTGCTGCTGCAGATGACCTTCTTAGGTTTGCATTGTATATACACTTACAAGGACCAGATTTATAGTTTTAGATGTGCTCCTACTTCTTGTTTGATGCCATTATGTGAGATCTTTTTTCTTCTTTATATATTATAAACGTAGAAGTGTGAATTAGTTCTTCTTTTCCATGTTAAATAATTAAGATGTATCCTGCTTAACAAGAATACTGGAAGTTGTTGGATATTTGTTCTTCTAATCCAAGATAGCTTTATTGAGTATTGGATTTATAGTTGATTCAAGTTATCTTTTGACTTTTCCGGTGACAATTTGGTAGATTGTAATCAAGACTGCTATTAAGTTAACTCTTTTTCTAAAGTAATTTGCATTTCTCCTCTCTAATTCCATTTATTTTCCTGTTTTAACTAATTGTAGGGATGGCTGTTCAGCAGCTGATGCTTATTCCAGCAAGGAGTTGGATGCTGCGGTAGTTTTACACCTTCCATTCTCATTGTTGATATTGTTATGCTTATTATCAGCATACTAGTCGGGTTATCATGATTTGAGTTTGATTTAGTGTTTATTGACTTCTTATTCATAGGTATTTTTCCTTGTCCCATGCAGACTACTGGAGGACAAAATCAGGTTGACATTAACCATCTCAAATCCATGCTGGTACCATTATATATGTTCCCTTTAAGCTGTCTTGTTTTTCACTTACAATTGCACTATGTCTAGAGAATAACTCATGGATGAATTTGTTTAATTGCATATTCTATCTGCTCAGTATGAGAAGGAGTTAGAGTTATCTCGGTTGAAGGAACTGGTTGATAAGGAAAAGGTATATGCTCAACAGTCATTTTATTCAATCTGTCAACAACACTGTAAGTAGACTCGATAATTGGTACCAAGTATGACATTGTTGGGCAAGAACCACTTGTGCCTTCACTATAATAAGGAAATGAGACCCAAATGCTGAAGTATTTGTTTAGTAGAAACTTATGCTATTGAACTGGCTTGTCTAGTGAATAAGCACCAAGTGTGATATAAAACTTAATTGGCTTTAGGATTGAAATGAAATTCTTCCATATAGTTCTGCCATCTTATCCGTTGTGTATTCTAATTCTTGCTTAATGTGTTCCCTTCTTTTCACCATAAAATCCTTTCTGTATAAAACTTGGAAAATAGGGTCAATATTTTCTGCTTGCTGATTGTGGCAACCACTTATTCATGTCCATAGTTATTGTTTCAAATTTGTGCAAATGATGTCATAACGAAGAATTTAGATAAATCTAATTTTTTGCCTACAGCTTGCTCTTTCTGATTTGCAAACAAAGGCTGAAAAAGAAATAAGCAAAGCTCAGAAGCTTATCTCAGAAAAAGATGCTGAATTAATTGCTGCTGAAGAAAGCCTTTCTGGACTAGTGGAGGTATTGTTCAATTGAATTTGTTTTTCCATATTAAAATAATGCGCCATGGTCAATGGCTGACAGCATCTCTAGTGTACTTCTGGACACAGAAAGGGACTTCTAATAGTATATGCTAAAAATGAGTATCAATAACCAGAATAGACTATACCGGTAGTTAAGGGGTTGTTTTACTGTGTTGCTTTTTGGGTGGTAATATGATCAAGGTAAATGTAAGAGTATTAAACAACGTAGTCATCCTTGACATCTTGAGATGAAAAATGGTGACATAACTCAATTATCCAGTAAGTTCTTGGACTCCTGTGTTCCAAACTTGATTGCCACTGAAGGGTGGATCAATCAATGATGCTACAATATATTTCTTTATTAGTCATTTTGTCAACTATGGAGCTACTGTCTTCTGAAGATTCTGTTTAGGATGCATTTCCACTCAGGTTGCTGACTGGATGTCAGATCTTATCAGGTTAAGATCCAATACTGTGGAGAAGGTGATGTTGTGGAGGTGACTGGCAGCTTCAATGGTTGGCATCACCGAATTAGAATGGATCCTCAGCCATTTAGTACCGTTAGAGATTCGACTGGATCAAGGTTTTACAACATCCTCTCTTCTATTTAAGTACTCCTAAATAAAGATGCATTCTTGTTAGGTGTTGCTGTTCCTTTTATTGGAACATCAATTTGTGTTCAGCCAGTTTTCTGCATATTCTTCTTGCATGGCAGCTGCACTCTCAGTCCTTTTGGTCATTATAACTAACTGATTCTGAAATCTGAGTATTTGGACATTTGATTGCTTTTGTATTTTCTAATATCTCTTCTCTTTTTTCCTTTTATCTTGGAATATGGCAGTTCATTTTTCCCTATCAAAAGTTTCAACTATTTCACTTTTATGATATGTTCAAACAGGAAATCGAGAGTTTGGTCAACGATGCTGTGGCTTTATCCTGGAGTATATGAGGTTATAACTTATGTTAACTAGAATTGATGATGCGGCTGTTCTATTTATCTGACAAGTTATGATCAGTCCAGTGATAGGCTTTTGAACTGTCAACTTTGTTGAGTTTATTATGTCATTATTTTACTAGATAATTTATCAGTTAATAGTGTCAATGGGCAGTGGGTAGACATATCAAACAATTTTAAGCGAGTTAGACAGAAGTACACATCAGAGGCTGTTTGGCATTGGTACCTGAAATTGATATACCAATAAAATTCTGAAAGGATTGATTTGTGATAGCCATCCTCTGGAGATATCATTTTCTGTAACTTAAAAATGCCTGTTTATGACAAGATGGTCCTGGTTCCTGGTGAGAATCTAATCAAATCATATGGAAAGATGAACTCAAATCCGTAGATTTGATGCTAAGAATTGTTTATGCACTGGTTTGGGGGCAGACTGCTAACTTTGCAGTGAGTAAACAGATAATTGACTATTGAATGATCTTATGTAAAACGTTGCATCTTCTGAAGAATTATCCATCTTCAAAGTTTGCATACCAATATTCTAATGTGACATGAACTAGTTATTTACTTCATACTTTTGTTATTGCAGATAAAATTCATTGTTGATGGCCATTGGAAAGTTGATCCTCTGCGGGAGGTAGTTACCAGAAGTGGAATTTCTAACAATATCCTACGGGTTG
>JANQBM010000005.1:41153374-41166063 GCA_025594535.1 Erythroxylum domingense | reverse complement strand
AAAGCTATGTGTCTCTGCTTTATAAAACGTTTTACTGTCATGCACTGAATTTTGTAAATGGATTTGCTTGCAAAGTAAAATGAAATTTTGACCTCTATTATGATCGTTCTGGTGTGAAAAACTTCCACGTTCAATCTGTTTTCTGTCATTCCTTTCTTTTCGTTCTTCGGTAAAGCCGGCTTTGTTAGTCTTTAAAGTTTACTAGTCATTTATACGGAATAATCTTAAATCGAGTCATTCAAAAACTTTGGCAGTGTTTTACGCGACTGACTAAAATTTAGAATCTTTACGCCACAGGATATGGTGAAAGATATTAAGAGTTCTAGACCCTGTACAAACAATGAAGACATGCAAGCAGGCTCTAGATTTTGGATTATCACCAACTTTTCTACCTTCTGAAAAGTGTATATAATCAAATCTGCTTCAGATAAGCCAACATCTGTAGCTAGGAACTGGCCACCTGCGGATTGGGGGATCCAAGACTTGCAGTGGACGGGCATGAAGATGAAACTGAATGGAGGACATGAATTGCCTGAAACTGAAGCAGTAATGTAAATAGTATAATAAGGTCTCTGAATGTGTAGTTATTCGGAGTTGGGCTCATGCATGGTGTTGTAGGAGCAATGAAATTTTGTTTTGGTGAAATGGATGTTAATATCTTGAAGAAATGTCTATCAGTTTCTAACCCTCCTGAGATAACTTTGGAATACGTTTCAGAAAAATTTCTCTGAAGTTCTTCATTATGGCATTATCAAATGTTTGAAGAAAATAAAATAAAAACTGCTATTTGCTGAATTCTAATATCAACGAAGATCTTATAAACTTGAGAATTCTGCATCTTATTACAAGTGCTCAAGAAGGGAAACTGAGAAAGAGGAAAACAACAGTTGAACTCTGGCACTGAAGAAAGAGCCCAAGAAGATGGAATGTAACGTCTTGTATGTTCAGGTTTTCAACATAACGTCAGTATTATTTAGCTTGAAGCATTACTTGTAACAAAAAACCAAATGATATTTATTATCGTCACCGCCGAAGAGAGGGAAGTAGGGAACCCCTTTTACGACAAACGGGTCCACTAATGCCAAAAAGCCTGGAACAGCAAATATAGGCTCGGGAGCGTGTGGAAACCACGCAAGAAGGCTCAGTCTGGTTAATTCCGAAGGCGTGTCAAAAGCCTCGCCTCTCTTCTTGCCGTACCTCTTCTCTATATCTTCGAAGTTCCTTTTCTTCTTCTAAGTTGTATCCCTATCACAACCGGAGGTAGATTGTTCCAAGCCTCTTTTGAGTGTTCTGTGTTCTGAAAATGGCAGTAGTTAGCACTCCCATACCTCTTTCTTTGAAAAATGCTTATTTTCTTCCTTCTTCATCATTTTCTAGTACTTCTGCCACCGAAACTTTCTTTAAAATCCCATCTAATACTAGAAAGAGAAGATTTTTCCAGTCATCTTTCTGCTTGAGGAATGAGCACGTTGAAGGGGTTGATAGGAGTAGGACTGAAGAAATTAAGCACCTGAACGAGTCTAAAGAGACACTACTGTATTCCTTTACTCCTCTGCCATTGCTATTTGCAGCTGCACTTCCCGGAGGTAATGTGATATTGTCATTTACAGCTAACTATGATCTTTAGGTGACTACTGTGATATTTAATGTTAACATATACGAGTTGCCGGAGTAACGCCATATCTTGAAACCATTTAGTCTAATAATGTTCCTGAAGCAGACTAATAAACTTGAAGTCCATACATAGGGTACTTAATTGGACGTAAATCAGCCGCTCACGTACTTTGTTTCTCCCCTTTTCCCAACTTTCTGTTGGGTGTTCCTTACTATCGAAAAACTAAGTTTATCAGTTGTTACGGCTGGAATTGGTCCGTTTTGGAGACTTCAAGAGCTTAGAATGTAAAGCTTAAGAAAACTTGGGTACACATCTGGTATATGCTATCAATCGATCTGTGAGTGACTTTGGGTGCATTACTTATCCAAACGCCATAGGAATTGCTATGGTTCTCGTAGCTTGGAGAACTTCACTTCTGAGACATTCCTATATTCTCAGAGATTGGTGCATTGCAAGTTTCTAATTGCTTATTGAACATTTGAAAATCTGAACAGCTGGTACTGTGAGGTCTCTCTTTGGGCCTTTTGTTGAGCTGGTGAAGTCTTGGAATCTTCCTGACTGGCTTGTGCATTGGGGTCACCCAGGCAACATGGTATAGTTCTTCTACTTGATGTACACCCTTTTATTCTGATCCCTATCAAGTTTATGATGCGTTTGTCCGTACTGTCTTCCTGCAATCTCTAGGCTGTTGTGCTTTTTGCAATGGGTGGTTATGGAACATATCTTGGCTTTCGAATCCGTTACTCCGATGATGTGGTATGAGAATCTTACTTAGGACACGACATGTTTGTAACCCAGTGCATGTCCTGAGTTTGTTTGATATACGTTCAGGAGGAGAAGGCCTATGCCAAAGAGCTGCACCCTAAACTTCTTGGAGGAATGTTTTTCTTCTTTGCCCTTGGAGCAACTGGTGGAATAACATCTTTGCTCACTTCTGATAAGCCCATCTTTGAAAGGTAAGGACTTTGATGTTTATTCGGCAATCGTTTCAGTAATGTATTTCAGAATAATAATGCCTGGCAATGTGCTTGCACTTGCAGCCCTCATGCTGTGACAGGTTTCATCGGCCTGGCTCTCTTGACCATCCAAACCATTCTGCCTGCATTGTTTGAGGTAATTTACATATACTATATCATCTTCCTCTTTGTTGCCTGTACTTTGTGGATCTACTCAAGTTTTGGTTTTAATGCGTACAGGGAAATCCAGGATTAAGAAATGTTCATGGGATCTTGGGCAGTGGGATCATGACCCTGTTTCTCATCCATGCTGCCCTTGGACTCCAACTTGGTCTTAGTTATTGATCATATGCAACATTTTGTTAGCGTTCAATCTATTCCTTCATGAAACCCTTTTTCATAATATTATACAAGAAAAGAAAATGTGTAACATCTTTTTTTGTTGTACATTGATTTGTTGGGCATGTGTTGGGTTGGGCTGGGCTGGTCCTGCTTGGGAGCTGCCCGACCAATTTCTTAAATTTAAAATATAAAATAACATTTATTTTGAATTGCTAGGTAACCTGTTAATTTCAGGTTGGGCTAGGTCAAACTCACGCCTTTTTCATCCCTAATATTGTTTACGTCACATAATTAATGAAATGAAGTCGCAAGACCTGAGATTGAGGGTTTCAGATAACCTGTGTCAGTAAACTTGTGCCTACTCTGCTCTCACAATGGTACATCACACGGGTTGTTTGGACAGTTAATCTCTTCCTGAGATAGAGATGGATCTGTCCTGCATTGTGGACCCGATTATTACCCCAACGGTATGAAACGAGATCCGAACACATGATCCGCGTCCCCGCTTAGGAGCAAATGGGGCCCAACCGCAGTAGTTAAGGGGACCCATGCGACCAACAACCATGACCACCTACACTCTATCTTCCATACTGTTCATGTTCTCCAATCCAGCCTGGCCCCACAGACTAGACGGTTCAGATGAATTAACGAGATCTCATGATGGAATTGGCCGATATAAACGGTGAAACGCAAAGAGCGAGTCAAACGACGCCGCGACTTTTATATAGTTATCGAAAACTAGCAGGCCCGTTCTCTTCTCCCTTTCCATTCACTCTCTCCCCTACACTGTCTCTTCGTCAGGTTCTACCTTATTAAGGTGCGCCTTCTTTCAATTCCCTTCCTTTAGAACTGTCTTAATTTCTCTGGGTTGTTGTAATTTGCTTATTCATTTGTGTGGGATCATCCATTTTGTTCTATAATTTGTGCAAAGTCATTAAATGTTTGTGTGTTGTTGAGTTGATTGAGATTCTGCCTGATACTTTGTTAGGCAATGGATACGTTCTTGTTCACTTCTGAGTCTGTGAACGAAGGCCATCCCGACAAGATCTGTGACCAAGTTTCGGATGCAATCCTTGATGCATGTCTGGAGCAAGACCCAGAAAGCAAAGTTGCTTGTGAGACATGTACTAAGACCAACATGGTTATGGTTTTTGGTGAGATCACTACCAAGGCTAAAGTTGATTATGAGAAGATTGTTCGTGACACTTGCAGGGGCATTGGATTTACATCTGCGGATGTTGGGCTTGATGCTGACAATTGCAAGGTCCTTGTCAACATTGAGCAACAGAGTCCTGACATTGCTCAAGGAGTTCACGGCCATCTCACCAAGAAACCTGAGGACATTGGAGCTGGTGACCAGGGCCACATGTTTGGCTATGCCACCGATGAGACACCCGAGTTCATGCCATTAACTCATGTCCTTGCCACCAAGCTTGGTGCCAAGCTTACAGAGGTCAGAAAGAACAAGACCTGTGCTTGGCTGAGGCCTGATGGTAAGACCCAAGTCACTGTTGAATACCGCAATGAAGGTGGAGCTATGGTACCAGCTCGGGTTCACACCATTCTTATTTCAACCCAACATGACGAGACTGTCACAAACGACCAAATTGCAGCAGACTTGAAACAACATGTGATTAAAACTGTCATCCCAGCTCAATATCTTGATGACAACACCATCTTCCACCTCAACCCTTCCGGTCGGTTTGTCATTGGTGGACCACATGGAGATGCAGGACTTACTGGCCGCAAGATTATTATAGACACTTACGGTGGATGGGGTGCTCATGGTGGAGGTGCTTTCTCTGGAAAGGATCCCACAAAGGTGGACAGGAGTGGTGCATACATTGCTAGGCAGGCAGCTAAGAGTGTGGTGGCTTCTGGACTTGCACGCCGTTGCATTGTTCAGATTTCATATGCCATTGGAGTACCAGAGCCACTGTCGGTTTTCGTGGACACTTACAAAACTGGAAAAATTCCTGACAAGGATATCTTAGCATTGATTAAGGAAAACTTTGATTTTAGGCCTGGAATGATTTCCATCAATCTAGACCTCAAAAGGGGAGGAAACTTCAGGTATCAGAAGACAGCTGCATATGGTCACTTTGGCCGTGACGATGCTGATTTTACTTGGGAAACTGTCAAGCTCCTCAAGCCGAAAGCCTGAGGCAAGGCCTTCAGTTTGTATTTTACTTGTCGGGGAGAATAAAGAAGCTTCAGCGCATGATCTCTGATTGCATACACGTCAGTTTGAGGCCGGACACAACATGAGTGCTCGTTGAGTACCTATTTTAGAAAGGAATAGCCATTTCCCCTGTATGTTTGTCTATTGTTGTTTTCCTATTCATTAACCTGGTGCCATTCATTCATTTGGATTTACCAATTTTGGGATCGAACATTTTTCAAGGATTTACCAACTTTGAGATTATAATACCAAAATCAACATGGAGAATTCGAATCCAATCAGAGAATGTACCTTCAAATCTAATATAAAAAATGGGTTCAAGCACGAGTATAACGAGAAGAACATTATAAGTTGATTCAAAGAGGAGTGGAGAAAAGATGACAATATTATGAGTGCAACCACAGGCGGTCGTGAAGGCGCTCTTCTCCGGCACCGAACATCTCATCAACTCTTTCGCCGTCACGGTAGAACTGAAAAGTAGGAGTGTAGCGAATGTGTTGAGTGGTTTCAGGGCATTCGTCTATGTCTGCATACACAAATGAAAGCTTCGGAAAGTTGCTGCTGAGGCGGCAAAATGCAGGAAGTATTTGGCTACACACACCACACCTGACATCCAAACAATTAGAGTTATCAAAGTGAAAGAAGCACACCATCAAACACTTTGCATGCACGAAACGAAGTCATAAAATGAAATAGATAATTAAGAGAGTGCGAGCGTGTGTGTGATATGGCTCACCATGAAGCGCCATAGTTAATGACTGCCTGCAAAGCAAGATACAAAAATGAATTGATTGGTGTCTCTGAAGAAAACAAAAGAGGCAGAGCAGGGGAGAAGTTGGGGGAATAGAGACTTTACAGGGGTCTTCGACGACTTGATGTGGTTAAGAATGTTGAGGAGGTTTTCATCGCTGGAAGCAGTTTTGAGGTTTCCATGGCGATTCACAGGGAGCTGCAGAGCAGAAGTGTTCTCCTCAAGTCTTTTCTTGATGTCATTGGCTTCCATATTATTTTCACTCTGTTTCTTCCTCTTCGGACAATCACGAATTATGAATCTAACGAGGGATGACAATTTTCATTACTTTTATAATTGCCAAAGCATCTAGCACCAGTGGTCTAGTGGTAGAATAGTACCCTGCCACGGTACAGACCCGGGTTCGATTCCCGGCTGGTGCAATTCTTGCGGAGCTGTGAGGACAAATGCGCCTTCTGTGATGGGTAGGGCTCATCACGACCATCTGATTTAAAGATGAACCCTGGCGTTGCTGAGCTCTTTCATTTTATGTTTTTTTTTTGTAACTCAATATTAATTATTTTAAATAACTAAATTTATATAATTAAAATATATTTAAATAAATCTTTTACCATTTAAATATATTTACAACTTAATGCATTTGTAAAATCAAAGTAAATTTAAATAGATGTTTAATCAAAGTTGATTTATATATTATAAATACAATTTTAATTTAAAAGAATAATAAGTAAAATTAAGATGAGTTTATTTATATCTTTTAATTATTTTAAATAATATATTATAAAATAAAATAAAAAATCTTTATAAAAATTAAAAATGACATAAAAATATTTTTCATAGGAAATTCAAAAATTATTAATTTATTAAATATATACTTATAATAAGATTATTATAAATATTCTCTATATATGTATTTTTAAAGTTAATTTGATTTTGAAAATGTTAATAATAAAATTTGAATACTCACAACAAATAACATTTATTTATAAGAAGTAAAATTGATTTTGGATAATATTTTTATGTATTTTAATAGCTATTATAATTATTCTCTACTTTTATCTTTTTTTAATTTTTCTTTATTGAGAAGTGTATTGAGATTTTTAAAATTGTTCTTTTAAATTTATAACGCAAAACTTTAAAACTTTTCAAATGTTTCTTGAAATTATATATTGAAATTGATAATTATAAATTTTCATTAAATTTTAAATTTTCTTTTCTTATATTTATAAATTGTATTTTAGGACTAAAGAAAGTCTAAAAATCTTTTTTTTTATTTTTATATGAAATTAATTTATTTTTTCTTCATAACATATTTATTAAAAAAAAGGTTCTTTTGTTCTCTTTAATAACATATTTATTAAATATTGCTCATTTTCATTTTTCATCAAATTATTCCTTTAAATTTAAAGAAAAAATCACATATGTAACTTATAAATTTTTAAAAATTGGAAATTTTATTTTAATATGAGAAGACGAATTGTCCCTCAAACTATACTCTGTCTTCTTTTTATTCTTCTTCTGAACGAAGTCAAGTTGCTGTCGTCATAACCTGCATCTCACGCCGAACAAACCTCTAAACGAGTCTTACAAGACGAGCAAAAGGAAGGAAGCATAGACTCTCCACTTGCACGCCAAAACCTAGAATACATTGTTATGAAAAGTGTCAAAGCCCAAAATGCACGCCAACTGTTTGAAGAAATGCATTGGGAATTATGGATTAATAAAATTTAAGGGTGTAAAGTTATTCGGTAGGAAGGAATAGAAGGATGTTAATGGGTGGAATGCTAGACCCAAATTTTATTTTTTAGAAAAAAATGACGTTGGATTTAATTAGTTCAATTCAAATTTAATAGTTGGATTGAATAGTCATATAAGTAACCTTTGATTGGTCCATATGTAAAGTTAATGTCATATATATTTCATCATTATTTTGTAACAAAAGTCTAAGAGTAATAAGTTTTCTAGAAAATAAAAAATACAAGGAAATTTTTATAGAATTAAAAAATATAAGGAAATTTTTATAGAATCTTTTGACTCCATTTTTTTCTCCTTATCTTTAGAAATTAAGGTTTTTCATGTTTCTAAATTAGAAGGGAACTTCATATTTTTATCCATAAAATTATGATAAGATCTTAATTATAAGATTTATATTTTATTTATGTTTTATCCCTAACTCGTTCATATTCATTGTTCAATTAAGACTGAACATTAATTATTTCTTCCTTATAAAAAAAAGTCAATCTTATAAATTAAAACATAGAGATACTTAAACAAATATGCAGGTACTTGTTAGAGGACAAATTCATTAAACTGATTCAACATGAGAATTTCATATGAAACATTACTTGTGTGTCAATGGAAATGTTCATTGTGATGATTGTATAAGTAACCATTTAACTTGAATAACAGAAATTATTAGGTCTTGATACTATTTGGGACTTGGTCTTGTGTAGCTTAATTATAGTCATTTAGATATGACATGAATTATATGAAGATAACTTAATGATTAATATAAGATTTTTCACTTTGAAGTAATTAGGGACAATATTCAGTTATTCTTCATTAGAGTTGATATGAGAAATTCTTGACTATGATAGAATGACACTTTAAATATAGTTTCTAAATGTCATTAAAAGAATTGATTAATAAAAATGGAGAACTAATATGATTAGATTAAAATAAAGTAGATATTAACTTCATACTTTATAACTAATTGAAACGGTGTAAGATAAAATGATTGAATTATACAAAAATCATGCATAAAAAAGTCAGTTAAAACTACTTTGACATTCTTAATTAGATGGCCACGATATATTGCTATACATTAATTTTGATTTATGTATATATTATCTAATTATAAAACTAAAGACAAACTAAACAAATTTAATTTATCTAATCTTAAATATAATTTATGATTATAATTTATATATATTATTAGCATATTTTAAGAACCTAATACACAATAAAGAACTACTAAAGAGGAAAAAAAGCCAATTTAATAATTTAGGATTAATTGTTAAATTTAAAAAACTTTAATGTTAAATATAAGATATTTGACAAATAATGACTAATATTAAATACTAAATCTTAGATGTAATTGGTATTTATGCATTACTATGTTCAATGATTACTCAACATTATAGATTAAAATAATATTGACGTCCATATAATTATAAAAAATTTTATTTGCAATAAGATCTTGTCCTTTCCTAACAAAGTAAGGATGAGAATATTAAGAGTGAAACCATAAACAATTGTGAAAGAACTCTTCTCTAACACCGAACATCTCTTTTCAACCAAGGAATGTTCCAATTAATGTTTTGATGTTAACAAAGCATAATTACTACTAACATGTTTATTATTTTGATAAAAAACAATATTAGAACAAAATGAAGCCTTAAACTTAAGAAGATAGTATATGAAATTGATAAAGAGAAGTTGAGATTTGCAATCGATAAAATGAAGATCAAAATAAGATCAAGACTTATTAAGGTCATTTCACATATTGTTATTATTTGTAAGCTCATTTTCTTAATTTGATGATCCAAAAGGCTCACCGTGCATGGGTCTCTACATTCATATTAGAGCTTTTAATTTTAATATAAAGCCTTTTAATATTTTAAATGATCTTTGGAGAATATTTTGAGAACTGCTTTAATCATTTTCAGATTAAACAAATTGTTTTTTAGCACTTAAAATTGTTAAAATCATATTTTTGGGTTGACTGGTCGATCTATATGGGTTAGTGGTCAACCAATATAGGTTAACATTGTTAAATTTGAAGTATTGAGAATTTGACGCAACATTAGTTGATGTATTGGTTGACCGGTTTGTTATATTGGACGATTAGTATAGGTTATTGGTCCACCAGTGTCTAATGATTAGTGAATCTAGTACAGTAAATGTATACTAATTGACCAATATACTATAATTGTCGACAATTGCGTCAAATATAGCCATTATAATAGCTAGTTCTTGGTTCTAACGACTATTTTGAGTCCCAAAACACTATAAATAGGTATTTTCTCGTTAGTTTTAGCATAAAAAAGTTTTGGCTATTTATACACACATTTCAAAGAATTTTTCAATTACTTAAGCTATCATATTTGTGTGAGTGAGTTGTTTTAGAATTATCAAGTGACAAAGTGAGAGAGTTTTTAGTTGTAGTACTCTTTTAGGATGTAGAATATTGTCCTTAGGGGTTATCTAAGTGGGAATTCGGTTCTTCTTCATCTTGGAAGAAGATTATAAGAAGAGAAAGATTGTACAAAGGTTACTCTTTGCTTCGTAAGAAGAATTATAGAAGAATTCCACTAGCAATCTTGGGAATGGACGTAAGTAAAAGTTGTTTCCCTAATTACTATAAATCAGTTTGCATTATCTCTTTTCCCTATCCTTTTTAAACTATTATTTAATTGGCTAATTAATTTACATTAAGTAATTGCCGTATTCTTATTCATATTGTTTGTTGTTAATTGAGTACTTTCTTTAGAAAATTTTTAACATTTTATATATACTCAATTCACCTCCCTTCTTGGGTGTCATTAGGGACCAATAAATAGTACAATAACAGGTCTGTATGTTAGCATTTCAAACAAAATCCTACAGCAAAAGTCAAAATGGCATATTTAGAAGCATCGTTGTCTTGCTTTAACCAAGAGGGTCAAAATATTATTAGAGCCCATTTCCTTAATGGAAATGGCTAGCTTTATTGGAAAATAAGAATGAAAATTTTCTTGATGATTGAAAACATCAATTTATGGGAAATTGTTTCATATGATCAATACATTCCCATTAAAACTATAGATAATAAAAAAGTTAATACATTCCCATTAAAACTATAGATAATAAAAAAGTTTCCAAGTTAAAAGAGGAATGAGATCCCCATGACAAAAGATTAATCATTATCCTTTTTTTATGCATTGGGGAGAAATGAATTCAATAAAGTATCTATGAGTGAAATTGCACATAAATTTGGCATACACTATAATTGACTCATGAAGGAACAAATTAAGTTAAAGAAAGCAAAAGTTAGCATACTAACTTACCAATATGAATTATTCCAAATGAAACATGATAAATGCATTTATGGTATGCATATTAGGTTTATTGATATTATTAATGTTCTCGAAGGTCTTGAAAAGACCTATATTAATATTAAAATGGTAAGAAATTTGCTTAGGTCACTTCCAAAGAAGTGTGAAGCGAAAGTAACAACCAAACAAAAAGTCAAGGATCTAATAATACTATTATTACAAAAGCTTCTTGTTTTTATCTCTTTTATAGATTTTTTTTTTCAAATTGATGACATAAATCTCTTGGGTTTTGAAGAAGGGAGCAAAGCCCCTCTAAATCATAGAATCTACTTAATAAATGACTAATCTTATTGGGTCAAGTTATGAAGGTTGAAGATAACTTTTATAAAATTATAGTTCCGCCCTTGCTTGAATAATTATAAGTTATCCTGAGCCTACATATTTATAATTTTACATCTATTGAGTTTTAAAAATTTTCCACTGTAGAATAATTACAATTTTGACTTTATTGAATATTTACAATTTTGCCACTTCGTAGTATTTACAACTTTACTCCAGCTTGTAAATTTATAACTTTGTTCCTACTTATAAATGTATAGTTTTGTCACTCATAATGAATTAAAAATTCTATTATAGCTAATATTTCACTTTGAATTTCAAAAGCTAACATTCAGCGTAAATTTTTAATTTATGCTTAAGAATTTTGGGTAAATTTTCATTTACATTTAAGGTACTTGCAAACTAAACTATATAGTTCACCCTTTAAAAATGGATCAAATTATATGAGAAAATTTTATAAATATTTTTTATTAATTTAGTAATTCATGAAATAAGAAATTTGACATCTAGGGAGAATATTTTTAATTCTATTTATCAAGTTTTTACATTATTGTTTTATAAATAAATAATATTAAAGCAAGATTTATTATTTATGTATAAATTTAGTATTTATCATTTGTCAGTTATCTAAATGGCCAAACTATGATGATGACATGTATAAATAAATAAAAATGACATTTTCCATATCATTTAGTGAAATGCCTATGAGTAAAGCAAGTGATAAGTTGTTCTTTACTATTTGATAGCCATATGATTCACCTAAATTTGAGTTAAGTTATTATATAAGAGAGCAAACACAATATGATAATTGATATTTTTTAGTTAAATATATTTGCATATCTAAAGAATAACTATATGTTTGATTAAGAATATTTATTTACTTATAACTTATTGTAATTTGTATTTAAATTGTGACTGTGTATTGTACTATCAAATTGTACAAGAACTATAATGTACTTTTAATTGTTTATTTTGAATTCTCAAATGAAATTATTTATAATATGAGTATTTACGTATAACTTTGATTTTTTTCTTTATTCACAAGCTTTATACGTTACTATTTTTCATGGTTTGAGTTTCATTGAAAAGAGTGGCAAGTCAATTTTTACTTAGGTATTTTGAAACTTGACTTGGCACTATTAGAGGATTAACCCTTTACGTTTATGGATACGAGTAGTGAGGGAGAGAATTCATACCACAAGGTATCATAATGTTCTAAAATATTAAGTATGATGTTTATACATGTAACATCATAAATGTAACACCCCACTCCTGCAAAACCCGAACCCGATATCGACAGTGATACCCGGATCCGTGCCCCGTGAGAGTGGCGTGTCACATCACTTAACAAAAGTCGGTATAAATTTTTTTTTGTGAACTCGTTTAAAACACTTTACACTTAGCACTTATTGTGTGCCCACTTTTTCTTTTCAAAACACTTTGTTTATGTAAACAGAAAGCAGAACAT
>JANQBM010000005.1:41123618-41137546 GCA_025594535.1 Erythroxylum domingense | reverse complement strand
TTTTTCATGTGCACATATCACTGTTCACAAATGCATGAGCATGAGATGTGTTTTCTTAATTTCTCCGATTAATCTCTTGTGTACCCATTTTGTATAATTCAATCCGTTATATAGAAACGGGATGTTACATTTAAAGTTATACTATTTAATTTTATGGTTATCTTATGATTAAGTCAAGTAGGAGAATGTCATAATGCAATATAATATTATGCTAAATAATTATTTGTGTTTAAGTTAAATTTAATAACTAAATAGATAAACAATTATGACTATTTATTTGACTATGTGACGTATTTATCACATAAAATTATAAAGAATATAAATTGTTTCTTTATCTTACTCATTAAAAATTTCGATTAATAGATGAATCAATTAAAAATTATGTAAACGAAAAGTAGTGAAAGGAGATTAATCAATTTATTTTAAAGGTTTACAACAAGTTTGACTTCACCAAGATTTTAGAGTATGTATTATATATCTTATATTATGAAATGTCTATGTTAAAAATCATGTAATTAATGCTTTGCTTGTATAAAATTAAATTTATCAAATAATTGCTTGCAAGTTAAGTTGGGAGAAAAAATCCAAAAAAAAGTTAAGTTGGGAGAATAAAAATTTCACTAGAGCACCGAAAGACTTCTCGCGGTTGAGAATGTTGAAGAGGATATCATTGTTGGAAACAGTCATTGACTCTTTGATGACAAGTTTTAAAAGCTGCACAGGAGCAGTGTAATAGAATTTGCGTAGCATTCCTCACGGAGCTATGATGATAATTGCTCCATCTGTGATGGGTAGGGCCAATCAAGACGTTCTGCTTTATAGGCAAGATTTTGTGTTGCGAAGCTCTCCTATTTTAAAGATTTTTATTCTATAATTTGATAGTAGAGTTTACATTATATATTAATTTATTATAAACAGTAAAAATAAGTTATCACTGATTTGAGAGATTTAGAATGAAATCTTGCCTGTAGCATTCCTCACTGAGCTATGATGATAACTGCTCAATCTGTGATGGGTAGGACCCATCAAGACGTTATGGTTTATAGGTGAGATTTTGCGTTGCGGAGCTCTCCTGCTTTTAAGATTTTTATTCACGCATGTTTAATTGGATAGTTATTAATAAAATTGAATGTAATCTAATTTTATTCTATATTTGATAGTAGAGTTTTACATTATATCTCATTTTATTATAAACAGTAAAAATAAGTTATCATCGATTTAAAAGGTTTAGAATGAAATCTCGGTTGTAGCATTCCTCACTGAGCTATGATGATATTTGCTCCATCTGTGATGGGTAGGGTCCATCGAGACGTTATGGTTTATAGGTGAAATTTTGAGTTGCGGAGCTCTCTTGTTTTTAAGATTTTTATTCACGTATGTTTAATTGGATAGTTATTAATAAAATTGAATGTAATATAATTTTATTCTATAAATGATAGTAAAGTTTTACATTATATCTGATTTTATTATAAACAGTAAAAATAAGTTATCACTGATTTGAGAGGTTTAGAATAAAATCCTGGCTGTAGCATTCCTCACCAAGCTATGATGATAATTGCTCTATTTGTGATGGGTAGGGCCCATCAAGATGTTCTGGTTTATAGATGAGATTTCGCGTTACAGAGCTCTCTTGTTTTTAAGATTTTTATTCACACATGTTTAATTGGATAGTTATTAATAAAATTGAATGTAATCTAATTTTATTCCATAATTTGATAGTAGAGTTTCACATTATATCTCATTTTATTATAAACAGTAAAAATAAGTTATCACCGATTTGGGAGATTTAGAATGAAATATAAAATGATAAACAATATTTCACTATATTACATTATGAACTATTCTTCTAAATAATATTTCATTATATTACATTATGAACTCTTTTATCCATCCCAAACAACAATTTTCTAGTATTCCATCTATTTACATTTCATTCCATTGAAAACTATTTCATTACATTCCATTAAAAACCTTACATCCAACCAAACATAACCTTAGACAAGACTAATGTTTGGATAAATGTTTTAAATAAGCATATTTATAAAATTAAGGTATAAATGTTTTTGTAAAATTGAATTAAAAATAAATAGATATTAAATTACTGTTGATTTTTCTGTTTCATAAACATAAGAGAAATATATTGAAAGAAGATTCATAATACAATGTATTATATTTTTGACATTTTATTTATTCAAAACAAAAATTTTAAAATAAAAATAATATAATTTACATTAAATTATATATTTAAAATAAAAATTTGAAAATCGATACATAATATAATTTTATATAAACTAAATGCACTCATAAAATCAAATTACCATATAAATTTGCTTATTTTTTTTACCATTATAAACAAATAAATATAATATAAACATATTAACATTATAAAAATTAAAGCATGACATGTAATTCCTTTTCAAATGCAGTTATAAGAAATTCATCATATTTATTAAATATACGTACATATAAGAAGATTGCTATAACTATTATTTACTACATGTATATACTATTAAAAATTGGACTTACTTGGGCCTTCTTGCCATGATAATGAGAGTTATTTTATGATACTCAATTTGCTAATATGAGATACTTTATAGTAGACCTAGCCACCGCTTGTGAGATATTGTCTTGATAATTCCTATAATCTCCAGACTGAGTATTACGAATGATCTGGTGGGGCTTGTCCCTATTCACCTTACTTCTATAAGTCTTGGTTGGACATTGTTCAGATCATTCACCAAGAAGTCATGTAAGGATTTCTTTACACTTAACGCTCTTAAATCTCTTGATATAAACTTGTATAGAGCAAGCAGGTGTCACAAATGGTGACATTCAGCTTTATATGAACCTTCTTTCTTTCCAGAATATAAATGATACAAAGATATTAAAAATGTTACTTAACATTATAACACTAAAATAAATATGAATGTTAAAATAATAATGCACTTTAAGGCTGTTCCAAATCAGAGAGACATAAACAACTTGGATAAGACTAGGCTTTGACAATCATTTAACTACAATCAATTGCTAGCTAATATAAAATGTCCTGCTTTGAACAGTTAGTTGTTGGTCATAACAACTCTACCTACCATAAAACTTCAAGACTTTGCCTCTTTTCAGTCACATCTTTCTCAATTACACTCCCTGAACCCCAGTCATTTATTGTATACTTATAGGGATAACAATTGATTGTTCTATATATGCAGCAGCTTTCTAATTAACACCTAAATTGCATGTTAACTTGTGAGGATCAAAAGGCTTGAAGATATCCCGTACACTTCCAAGTATGAACAGAGGTTCAGACTCGGTTAATGTCAGAAAATGCCCCGGGATGGAACTTCTTGGACAATGCCATTGCAGCAGTTTCAATCCATTGTTGCTCCTGCAACCAGTTTTTGAAGTTCCAAAAGTGAGGGGAAGGTTTAAAGGGATTTAACAAACCAAAGTATTCCTTTTAACGAATAAATTACCTTCCCTTCAATACTAATTATGAGAGGTCCATGTCTTGATTCGCGATAACAGCCTTGATATTGCACAAATCAAACTAATGGTAAGGAAAAAAAGAAATTTATATCTCAAAACAACCAAACTAGCACTTAGGATCTTACCAATATTAAGATCAGGGAACTCAAAACAAAGTTTTGATAGTGGTTGAGCAACTTGTACCTGCATTTTGTAAATCCATAACAATAGTGTGAAGCTACAATGCTAGTAAAGATACCAAAGCTCAAATGAAGAAAATTAGCCTATGTCAATATTCTTTCTCCATTGATATGCTTTCTTTCAATTCACTTTAGATTAAAAAAAAAAAAAACATGTCAGCAATATGGAACAGAAAATAAAATCCTGAATCTTAAAGACACGAGAGCAAGTTTATACACCTCTAGACTATCTCCTATTCAGATACTTATAGTAATCACATATCTGTTGCAAACATGTTGAAGAACTAAGCAACTTTCTCTGAAAACAATTTTGTGATGCAGGAGTATTAAAGGAACCCTTTGAGAAAGAAGCTTCAGTATCAGAGGTGAATGCAGTTAACAAGACAGACAAAATCAGAATTTAAGTTCCGTACATACATCTGATAGATACGTCTTCAAGCACTTTGATACAAGTGGTTCCATGACTTCTAAAGGGCCATAAGGATTTGTTAACTCAGTCAAACATCCCCATTCCTTGTCTAGTTCAGCATTAGTCGTCGATGAAAGAACAACTACATTCCGGCACTTGATCTGCAAAGAAATATTCACTTTAGAGGAACTAATACTCCTCCCTATCAAATATACCAAATTGAATGGATTGCTTAAAAGGAAAAAAAAAAAATTCAAACAGCTTCCACAAACATACCAAAGGAACAGGTAGTTTATCATGATGCAATAACTCGGTGATACCTTCAGGTAAAAGAGCCATCTGTAAAAGGGAACAGAAAATGAGATCAAATTTCAAGTTGTGTGAACCTTTTACATAAAAATATTCGTTCGTTGTATGTGTTGAAGTTTATGAGATTGCAAAGTTAATGCATCAATTAGCACAAAAAGACAAGGAAAATATGCCCACATCAAATACCACATGACCAGTATCAAAATAAAGTCATCATAACTTCAAAATTATGCACTAATGTAACTAGATCCATTTTTAAATAAATGTATCAAAGACATCAAATAACCTTCAGAAGAGCACAAATTTTGAATTCTCAAACACCCATAAATTTATGGTCCTTGAGCATTTAATGCAGCAACTATTACTTCCATTTCTTCTAATAACTAATGCCAAATGTGTAAATAAATGCATTACCTCATTTCGATCGCCAGTGCAATGTTCACCAATAATATGCCGTAGATACTCTTCAAACTCTTCATCAGGAGCCTTCATTGAACAAATTTAAACAGGCAAAATTAGTGCAGTATCGAGCAACAAAACAAGTTTAAATTGAATAGCTTGAAGCCTATACCTATATATCTATAAAAACCAACTGTTGGCAGAAGCTTATGGATTAGTGGGTTTATTAGTTATCTCAAGTTCTGATAGGCATGCTATTTTCTTTGTCTCTCTTGTAAAAAAAAAAGTGAAAGAAAGTAAATTTCTGAAAGTATGAGACATTTTGAGAAAAATAGAAAAGGAAAACTTCGTGTAATAACAACGCACCAGGCGAACACCAAAAGCCTTAGCCACTCCTGCTAAGGTTACATCACAGTGTAATGGGCCCACCGCTCCATATATGAATACCTAATAACATCAAAGTACAAACAAACAATATGAGGGAGCAAAATAGAAGGATTGAACACCTTAGTTGCATTGGATAAATTCACAGCTCAACAAAAAGTCTAATAAACATAATATGCAGCTTTACCATGTCATTGGTAGATATTCTCCGCTCAACTTCTTCGGCCACATAATCTATCTGATGAAAAGAACAAGTTCCAAAGAATGAATATAATGAGGATACTGAACTCAACCATTAATATAATTAGGATACTGAACTCAATCATTAATATAATTAGGATACTGAACTCAACCATTAAAGTGATAAAAAGAAGCTATGAACAAATCGTAGAATCTATAAGCAATCTTTAACTTCGAGTATCAGATACAGCATCTAAGAGTGGCACACAAATAGGTAACCACTTTAAAGCATTTTGAGTTCAACTATGCAGTAAGGATAATTTTGGTACATGGAACTCACATCATTACGCACAACCGCAATTTGTGATACCGACCAACCGATCAAACGGAGTTTTCTACATAATGAACGTCCCAAGTGATCCTCAACAGTGCCAGACCTGAGCTATGGAACATATAAAAGAGTAATGAAAACTTCATCATTAACAGAAGGAAACATAAACATATGCTTGGAGGCATGTGAGAGTGTCTGCAATACAAAACTTATCCGCACATGAGCCCCCTTAAATTTTGGCTTATTAAGTTTGACAAATTGGGTATCCAGGTTTTCATTGTTTATAACTTCCATATGTGAACATGTATAACATCAAATGTCACATTTAATATAACAAATGGAGAACATTTTATTCTGTTTCAATCACACCTGTGAAAATCTAAATTTTCATAAAGATAAAACGTTGTTTCTCAAACTATTACTACAACTGCTGGCACACAAAATCCTAAAGACCTAGTAAAACATAGTCCAGAAATTTAAAGAATATTACAGTCGAAAAGCAAAAATTTTCAACCATTTATCAGATGAGTATGTTGAGAGGCTAGTCACGACTTCATATTACATGGATAACCCTATTCAATCCTCCGATTTACCTCTCTTCTTTTAAGTTCAAACCTCTTGCTTCAATTATTTCTACTTCAGTTCTAGTATTATTGGGGAAGGTTTCAAGTTGCATCCTTCCTATCAACTTTGTTAAGGACTAGAAGAAAAATAATTTTTGTCAATCATCTCAATGATCTCTTTTTATCACAATCGTGTAGTTAATGTTTCTTCTTAGTGAAGTCCACCTATAAAAATTGTAGTAATATAATCTGATTCAAAGGAATAAACTGGAAATTTCTACAGTACTAAAAAGTAGGCGTTTTTTGTCATATTTCTATTAAGAGAATTTTTTGAAAAAACAAACTAGCAAAATTAAATCAGGAAAACAAAATTATTAAAATTTAGAAAACATTTTATCCTTAACGGCATATCGAATGCTTCCAAAATACAAATAGCAAACATATGAAGGGAAAACAAACAGAAGACATTAGAGCAGAATCTAGTATAGGAAAGAAGATGAATGATGCCAACGACAGACTTACAGAATCTCATCCCCTACAGCAATAACTGAGGCAGTGGGCATGCAGTTCCCCTGGGAACCTATACTGTCTTGGTCAACAAGAGGATTATGTCTGGTGATGGGAGGAGAAGACTTTTTTACTCTTCCTGCCCTTTCTAATCTACCATCAGAAAGTAAATATGCAGGCTTGAAGTTTTCTCTACATTTGGAGGAATCATTGATACATAGCTGTGAATTTGGTACAGTGTCATGTATGCTTCCTATTGAAGTGTACCTGTGGAAAGTAAAATCCAATTCGTTGGTTGAATCATCATTTAACAAGCAGGATTAGGTTAGCATGCAAGTGGGAGCACATTCCCCATTATCAATCAGCAACGGACTTGTAACATATTGTATTGAAGCCTATCCCTACATGAACCAATCCAACTATAAAATTATTGAAGTTCAAACACATATAAGATGAATTACCCCTGATCATAAAGACTGCAGTAGTTGACCTTGCAAGTCAAAATAAAGGCCCAAACATCTCTGTCAAAGAAACATAGACAACTCAGCGCTCAAAGTTTTCATTAAATGTTACATCCAGAGCAAGAGAACAACTTGAACCTAGATAATCACTACCAATTGTCAATGGAACAAGAACCACTTTAAATAGAAAAAGGCCATACCTGTAAGACCAATCTAGGATAGGATTCACTCTCATAAAAGGTGGCCATCCAGGTGAACTAGGAGAAAACTGTTCTTGACCTACCTGTAATATTGCAGCAAAACTTGAAAAGTCAGGAATCTATGTTTCATTGTTCGAAAATTTCAACTCAAATTTTGAAAAAAGGGATCTGAACAGGAAAACTAAAACCATTTGTATTCAAGATAAAGCAACAAACATACAGCAGTAGGGTCACCAATTCGAACACCAAGGAAAATAGCTCTGATAGGATTGGCCTTCAGTAAACTTTCCAACCCAGACTTGAAATCTGTATGGATGATATCCAGCTCCAAACCATAGCTGCTCATAGAAAATAGAGTAATAGATTGAACAAACAAACCATTTTTCTTCACATCAATAGTCCCAATAATGTCGACTTTAACAGAATTCCCAAGATCTCTCTTATGAATTCCTACAGGATAAAAATAAGAAAGAATCAAGGAGGAAAGGCTTTTCACCTGGAAGCTGTATCATAGGTAAATGAGTTGATTTCAGGAAATGCAGAAGAACTTTCAAAGTATATAGTTCGGATTGGAAAAGTAGCCAAACCCCCATTAGAACAACTTTGTTCCCCTTTATCCAAATGATAGCCAGCCCTAAGCAGGTGCAGCAAAACCTAAACATCCAAGATTTATCATGATAGCCAATGAGACATTAAATAAGGGAATGTTCAAGATAATATGGAACAGAACTTACAGTTGAATCTTTTCCTCCATTAAAGCTGAAGGCAACCTCCTCAATCCTGCTAATAAGACATTAGTAGAACTTGAAGCATTAGAATGGAAGCTTTTTAGATCAAGTAGGACCAGAACACTTGAAACCTTTTAGGAATTTGAACATGTGCAGGCATGTATGTGTGCACCTCAAGTCCAAATAACAGTGTAAAACCTCATAAAGAAATGTCACACTGTTTATAAATTATTTTCCAAATACCAATACCAGTTTTTCTGAGACACATTACACCTACATGTAGGTGTATAGGGACAAAACATGATGAATCTTCCAAAACAGGGCAAGAAACTAAATATTCAAGAAAGGCTGATCAGGAGGCAAGATAGTCTTGGTTAATCATACTATTGAACATCCTTCAAAAGTAATGATATGACATGGATAATAATTTTTTTCAAACTTATTCCAATTTTAAATGATTTATGCATTCTAGACACCATTCCCACAGAATATCGTCATAACTCTCAGACATTTAATCGCGTTTCTTAGAAAGATCAAAGTAGATATGCTTATATAGTTTCAAGTATGTCCAAAATTGGTTACTCTGTCATTGATTAATAGGAAGTGACTTCAATTCTTCAGTCAGCTCCCTCACAAAATTTCATCCAATGTTCCAAAAAAAACAAAAGGATTTAGCAAGGTGAGTGTTAATGTTCAATTAGAAAACCATAAAAGTTAAGGAATCCTGACTTGGATAAAACTATACACAAGAACATGCCAAACGACTATCCATTGTAATGCATTCCATGTTTCCTTACACAGAAGAGAACTGCTTATGAGGAAAGTGCAAAATTACCATTGGATAGATATAAAAGAATATTGTCAAAATGCTTTTATGCAAATGTATTCCATCATTTTTACAAATCAACACAGATAAGTGATTTATCTACTTAATATTCTTCTTCAAAGATGTTCTTCACTTGAAGAAATTAAATATTGACATCGTTCATGGCACATGCTAAATGCAGAATTTTTTTTTCTCATATTGAGAAACAAAATTGTAAAATGGGAACAATGCATCTCCCAGAATCACCATGGAAGATAACACGGAAGAGCACTGATTTTGTAACAATGAAAATGCTGTTTATGATATGCACTGTATCTCATTCTATCCTACTGCATTTACTCCCCTCAACTTCAACAAGTTCTCAGCATTCGTAAATTCAAGAGTTTGCGAAGGTGTTTTAGGCTCATTTCTCTATTTGAAGTCATCTTGACGGAAAATGGGGTTCGTCTGTCAACCCCTGATGCAATAAACTGAATACGTAATTCAGCATTAAGTTTCAGAAATACAAAGAAAATTGAAACATCTTTAACCACCACCAAGAATTGCCAAATGCCCCCAATAAAGCAAAGAAAAACTTACGAATATAGAGCAAGAGCTCTCTGAATAACATAGATGGCGTTCTTGTACTTGGTCTTGAGCCTCGTATCATCGCTTTCTCTGATTGCTTTATCGATCTCCATCGACCCTGATACATGAAAATCTCACACGTAAAGATTGAACAAATAAACTGAGGAAATGAGGGGGTTTGTGAATTTAAAAAAAAAAAGACCATCTTTTCGATGTAAAGTAAGCAAACAGGCATTGGTAAACTGATTTCCAGGTAAACTAAGCAAATGGGCTCGAGTAGATTGATAGTATTATGCTACTTCCATCCCAGAATTTGTCGTAAGATTCACCTTTCTGACTACAATGGACTGGCAAAGTTGAAAACTTTGTAACAACAAACTTTAGATTCCCTTTCTCCTTCTCTTTCAACTTCTTGCCAGGATTGTCAGGCTTTCGTTCTTCGGATGATTACTATATTAAAGACATAAAGAGCAGAAAAGACGTGTTCTTTAGATGCCACAGGTGGATTATCTAACCAAAGCTATTTAAATCAAATGGTGGGTTATGTTTTCGTCTGCACTTGTCCATACGATATGAGCCTGACCTCTTCACACACAGACAAAGTTTGTTGAAACGGAAACCAAGGAAGTTAAATGAGTAATAATATCATGGGATTTTCCATTAAATTTATTGAATTATTTTCCGCTTTGCATCATTCTTTATTTTCCGGTCAGTTTATAGAAGATCAATCATTAGAAAGATGGCATCTTTAGCATTATAACATTGTGAAATGTTCAATATTTCTTGCCAATTTTATTGTATGTTAGAAAACTATGAATCTGTATTTAGGCCATTGGTAATTGTTCAAAAGTTTGTGTTTCAGTCTAATCCTTAATAGGATTTCTTTAACGCCGCCAAGTAAGCCTGATATGGTCCCAATTTGAAGGAGAAATTTCCAAACTTTGGAAGAAGGAAGGAAAAGGGAAAATGAAGTGGAAGTCAGACATGAAGAATGTTAAGAAAATTCAGCGGTTCAACTTGGAACTTACGCGTTTTAACTTGACAAAGAAACGGTCCTTTTCAGCTGCTGCAACATGTACTTTATCCTTCATTCTCATTCTCAACCTCAGCCAGTTTTGGTATACCATTGGCCTATTTTTACTTGTGAATAAAAAAGAATTACATAAGATGAAATCGCATATGGTTTGATCATATTTTTCTGAAAAGGGAAGTGGAAATCATAACCACAATTTGCGCAGTGCCAAGCTATTCCTTTTGACATTAAACCACAAAAAAATTAATAAAGACAATGATATTTCTTCTTGAGACAAAATTTGTGGTAATCAATAAGATTATTCTTTTGTTACAAAAGAATTATGAATTCGAGTCAGGAAAATAGTCTTGTTATTTACAAAACATAGAAACTTAAGAGATACTTAAACGTTATGCAATACTCTATACTCCCTCGCTATATTCATTATAATGCCTCTTACTATCCCCCCCAAAGTGAACCTAGGTTTGCCCTGAGTGGTATTTTCCTGGATCTACCTGGGATCCATCCAAACTTCAGGTCAACCTAACATCGTGTTATTTTTAGTTTTTGTTTGTGTTCATACACAAAATAAAATATACACACAAAGCCATGTGCATGAAGCTCTGATATGACATCGGAGTAGACTTTGGCGTGTAGAAAAAACTAACAGGAAAACCAATCCAACCCGAAATTCACTGTGACAATTTAACACTTATAACTCAACTCCCAAAACTAAATTACATTAAAAGAGAAAGATCTTATCATTAAGTTGTGCTGATTTGAACTAAAATCAAAATTCTTTTATTCTTCTCAAGTTTTTGGAGTTGTTCGCGTAAGTCTGGTAATACCAATAAAATCAAATCGGGTCACTTAATTTTAAATTTAAAATATATAATTTTAAAAAATATTTTGTATTACACTTGAAAGATATAGTAAAAAGAAGTTCAATGGGCTCTCGGGCCCTGTCTTCCAGTTGGTAATCGCCAAGGGAATGAAATCCGAACCTGCAAGTAAGAATATTAAACATACCAACACTGCAATTAACGAATATACTTTGTGATCAGTAGTTGAATAAAGCACCGGACTTCGCCTTGTCTTCCAGTTGGTAATCACCAAGAGAATGAAATCCGAACCTACAAGTAAGAATATTAAACGCATCAACACGCGTATACTTTGTGATAAGTAGTTGAATAATGCACCAGACATCGCCTTCAAATTGTAGCCATGGACTGGTTACACTTCATAATGGACACGCATGGTAGATAATGACAAAATGGGAATGAAACACATTGGTTTTGATTGCGCATGCATATATATACAACAAAAATGACTACGCTTAGGAAATCCATTGCAGGTTAATGAACACAGGAAGCTTAGATCTTACAAGCTTTCTCAAACGAAAGATATTAGAAACGGATTCTTTGTATTTAGTAGAGACTTTGCAAGGAAACATAGGCAATTCTATATGTTAATTGACTCCTGTACATTGAAATTTTGCTCATCTTGTCTAGGAAATAAGAACAGGTGAACAAATTATATACAATTCCCATTAATTTTTCAGTACGAAGCAAATTAGGTCAAACAACTTATTCATACATAAATGCTCTATGAATTATGCATGATTGAAGTTGGGATCCTGAAATAATCATAAGGTTAGTGTTGCTTAATTTGAACGCATAAAGGGTTGAATCAACTTTTAATTGGTTCTCTACAGATTCTTTTTGATCATTGAGGTAGATGGATTGCAAGAAAAACAAGTTTAGACTGCATACATCATCCTCTCTTTCATAATTCTCGACTCTGTAAGGTAAAAACCTAAGAAAAGAGAAACAGACTGACTTGCACTTGCTTCTATTCAGAGATCCTCTGTTTTGGAAATTAACCAAAGTGACAGTCCAGACAATGAGCACGTGTAAGATAATATAGTTTGAAACATTGGTGTTATCTGTAGTACAGCTAGTCACCAATAAATTTAGTCTCAAAACATCCAACTCCCTCCCTGTATAATAGATTAGGTGTACATGGTTGGTTTGCTAACACTATAATTTATTGATTTATTACCAAAGTTAGAAGAGACTACCTAAATTTAATGAAAAAAGGAAAATCTAACAAATCCCGAAGACATTAATATTTGCAACTATAGATCAGGGAAACGGATATCGTACCGTTCCGGCCTCCGGCCGATACGGCACACATGGCCATCGGTACCGGTGGTAGATACCGGCCGGTACCGGTAGTTTTCGGATGGTATCGGCCGGTAACAGTAGTACCGGCCACTACCAGCCGGTACCGTAAAATGTAAAAGACGGGGGACCATTATGTAAAATTCGAAATTTTTTTTACCCTAAACCCACCCAATCCCTACTGCTTCGTCTCTCAATCTCAACTCTCACGTCTCACACTCTCACCGCCTCTCCTCTCTTCTTCTCTCTCTGTGCCGCGCCCGCCTCACCGTCGTCCTCACCGCCCGCCTCACCGTCTCTCAACTCTCAAGTCTCACCGTCAGTCTCAAGCCTCACCGTCTCAAGTCTCACCATCTCTCAACTCTCAAGTCTCACCGTCTCCGTCACCGCCTGCCTGACCGTTGCCCTCACCGCCGCCAGTGCTCTCTCTCGCCCTCACTTCCTTCACTCCTGTCCGCCTCCGCCAGTGCTCCTCCCTTCATCGTCGTTCCTCCACGAAGATCCGAAGAGGCCACCATGCTCTCCGCCCGAAGCCGCCGCACCGAAGCCACCAGAGACCCGTCTGAAGCCACCGGAGAAAGGGAGCTATCACTTGTGCCAAAAATCTGAAGACCCACCCCACCAAGAGGTTGAACCGTCCAAGACTCGAAGTTTCTGTTTGAACATTATTTTCTGATTTTGAAAATTTTATGCTTAATTAAAATTTGTGTTGTGTTGGATTAGATGCTTAGATTGAAAATTTGGGATTGTTGGATTGTGAAATTGAGATAGATTTGGTTTGATGATCCACGGTGTTGGTTGTTGGAGATTTGGATTGGATGATATTTTTTGTGTCATTGAGTGATCTGAAATTTTGGAAGTTGAAATTTGAAATTTGGATAGTGGATGTAAAATTGTGGATATACTGAATTGGTTGGGTTCGGTTGTGTTTGTGTATGAAATTATTTGGTTGGAGTTGAAAACTTGAAATGTGATCTGAAATTTTGACTATTGAATTGAATTGGTTGTGTTTTGTTAATCTGAAATAAATGTCATTTGTGTTGATTAGTTCATGGATGTTTGGTTTGGAATTTGGTTTGGTGTAGTTAATATAATATAGAAGTATTTAATTGTATATTGGTCAATGCTAACACAAGTTATATTTTATCATATGCTTACATAAATAAATATTATACAACATATATGGTTACATGTATAAGTAAATATA